>JARQOC010000002.1:51695495-51743230 GCA_033576535.1 Allobates femoralis | reverse complement strand
TGGAATACATTGGGAAAGCACAGTCATAGGTCATTCATTCACAACGTCCCAGGCAGGTACTTTTCTTCACATTTCACTTCTTTTCTTGCAAATTAACATGCACAAGGAAAGTCCATGCTGTTCTATAGATTGTCTAAGCTAAACTTTTTTTTCTGTTTCCGAGAAGAATGGGTGGGAAATATCGAAAAAAGGATTACTCATTTTTACTCATCTATAAAAGGGTCTTATACTCTTTGGGCTGACTTTTTTTTTCACTTGTGAAAGAACTGAACTGCGGAATGGAGATTAGAAGCCTACAGATCTCAGAAGAAAACTAACCACAACGACCCGGTGTATTAGAGACAATCAGGAGTGAGCAAAGGAAGTATGTGGTGAACATACACTGACACTACTACATGCTGCATATGAGGACGTCTTGGTAAGTATTGTTGTGTTTTTACCATTGAGGAACTAAAGGTTCAGGAAATGAGGTCTTGTTTATGGTGTAATTCCACATCATGTACATGGGTCATCTCTTATCATGCAAAACTTAGAGACTACTTTTTGTTAAAATTGTAATGGTTGTGCAGAAATAGATTCATCGTACCATAAAGCTAGGAAATAGTTTATATATAGTTTATACTTCGCTCACAATTTGGGTTTTAGGTAATTTTTGAAAGGCAAAAACTCTACAAAATTGGAAGCTATGTTTGATGGTCAACTGGAACCATCCATGAGACCACAGTGCTTGGGCATCAAGTTGTAAAACAGTCCTGCAGTCTCGTTAATGTGGGCATCAAGGTTTCATATACCACATTCTTAGAACCCCAGAGTTACTATGAAATAGAACCCAACCATAAGAAAGTGTCCACTCATCGCAGAAAATTGGCAAAATATTAATAACTCAAAAAAGTGGATGGAAATTCTCATTATTGTAGCCGATTACATTGATCATCTATTTACTATTAAATCAGTGGATGGAAACCCTAACAATTATTAGATGAGGGTGCCTATTAGTTAACCTGCACGGCAAAAAGGAGTTTGATTGGAGTGGTGGTTGAACATGCACTCTGCCATTCTATACAAAGGCTGACAATAATGGTTGGTTTGACACCCACCAATCTAACTAGGATGTAGGTGATGCATTGGTTGAGCTGGAATAATAATAGTATAATAATAACATTTATTCTTTTATATAACCCATAACCCACTGGGGCTCACAATCTAAACATTCTATCATTATGTTTTTGGGAGGAAGCTGGGGTGTCCAGGGGAGGTCCATGCAAACACGGGGAGAACATACAAACTCCTTGCAGATGTTGTCCTTGGCGGGATTTGAACCTGGGACCTCAGTGCTATCCACTGTGTCACCATCCGCACCTTAAAACGTAACCACCCTTGATCTGAGGCTCCGGATGTCCATGATCCATAGTTTGCAAGTTAATTTTGACATGCCCGGAGCTGGTGACAAGGTGTCAGTGTCCTATACTACTACAACACCAGGCATCAAAGTGACATGGTTATAGAATTTCAAGATGGGAACCTAAACTTATTTGTGACCTGTTGCTAGATCTAGATGTTGTAGCTTCAGAACCACATTTTTCAAAATGTCCACCTTTCGTTGAGCAGAGCTTTAATTTATACTTCTGGAGAGCCACTGACCTGTGCATCTCATTACTAATCTCATTATTATGAGGGTCATACTATACAGAGACATTAATGTTCTCTAGTATGTACAGTGCTGATGATGACCCAACAGTTCGTGACCCTCTCAGTAGTTTTCATTCTGCTTTTGAATATAGTTTGGTGCAATATATACTGCTTATTTTAAAATGACTTAGTCTTTAAACATTATTGGACATCTATGGAGCAAAGGGGTCAAAGAGGGTCCCCAGTTGGCATTGGGTCATGATATTACTCTACAGTTACAAGGGTTTCTAAGGAGTAAACACATGACTGCAAAATCAGACTGCATACAGGTTGTGTTTCTCGTCTATTCCCATCACACTCCAGCAGTAGAGCTGTATATATAAAATAGTTGTATATATTTTTTTCATCAAACCTAATCATTTCATTTTTAATCTACACGAGAAATGAATAATTGTGCATTGTCGTTAATGTATACATTAGAGATGAGTGAATAAATTGCAGGAGCCAAGTATAGCGGCCATGGCCATTTTCCTTGCAAATTGTCTCCTACTTTCAAGTATCTGTGGTCCCTCTTTTGATTAGCCAGTCTGGCTTAAGGTCATCATGTCAGGACGCCTAATTGAAAGAAGAGCTGATGATGCTGGCAGGCAGGAGGCGGTTCATGGGGCTGCCATCCAACAGCTACAGAATACTGACCTGGGCGCCTCACCTGGGTCCTATACACTCATTCACCCATCATTAGTATATACTTATAGTAAGGGAATAGCAGGCTTCTCTACTACAAGTGAATCAGAGGAGTACACTCATCTTCCAGGATCATTGAACCTACATCACAACCTTCCTTCTATACTTCCTGACACATGGCCACTGGTTTTACATCATATTGATGTTTTTGCTGATGGTAAATTTTAGTTATATCAGGCAGGGACAGGTTCTGGGGCAGAATCGTAAAGATATCTGGGCAATTTACAGCTTTGTGAAAATGCAGAAAACCAGGACACATGGATGGATATTGGCCAATTTCTACACTAGTTCAAGTACAATATAGGCAATATAGCACAATTAATCAATGTACTGTTGCACCTGTTTGTTCATAGAGTGGATGGATGGATGGATGGATGGATCAATGGATGGATGGACGGATCAATGGATGGATGGATGAATCAATGGATGCATGGATCAATGGATGGATGGATCAATGGATGAATGGATCAAGGATGGATGGATGGATGGATGGACGGATCATTGGATGGATGGACGGATCATTGGATGGATGGACGGATCATTGGATGGATGAATCAATGGATGGATGGATCAATGGATGGATGGATGGATCAATGGATGGATGGATGGATGAATCAATGGATGGATGGATCAATGGATGGATGGATGGATGGATGGATGGATGAATCAATGGATGGATGATCAATGGATGGATGGATCAATGGATGGATGGATGGATGGATGAATCAATGGATGCTGGATCAATAGATGGATGGATGGATCAATGGATGGATGGATGGGTGGATTGATATGTAGATTAAAGAAACTGACCTGCACCTGCTAACAGAATGAAGCAAGTGTGAACAGGTATAAGCTGCTATGACTGCACAATATATAAATATAGAATACAGCCGCCTCTGTAGGAGCTAAGTTATATGCAAACATTGAATAAGTGAAATGCAAATTGCATTAGTGCTGTGTAGAATATACTAATATGAGGAAAAAACTTAATGTACGAATGGTCCAATTCATGTGAGCTCACCAGGCACAATAAGGTGTACCTTTCTCTGGAGGGACCCTGGCCATTTTTATCAGATATGCCTCTCCCGAGAAAAAAAACCTACACATTAAAAAAACAATGCAAGCCAATGCAAATTAAAAGCAGCCTTAGGGGCTCTTTCACACGCACTTTTGGATATCAGATGGCAATACACAACATCTGTCGATCGGAGTGTGACTGCTTCATAGAAATATGTGAAACTGTCCCACTCAGGCAGGAGAGCCGCAGCCAGACCGCGCATTGTGATCTGATGACAGATTGAATTGCATGGATGTCTGATGGATCCCATAGGCTGATAGGAGAGGAATGCTCCGCCAGATATGGAGGCAGGCACTACCTTCAATAATATACTAGGGAAAGAGACAAAAAAGACTGACCAGCAAGGTGTAAAAGAGAATAAATGCAAACAAAAGAATAGAGAGAGGAAGAGAAGAGGGAAAGAAGAGAGGGAAAGAAAGAAAGAAGAGAAGAAAGAAAGAAAGAAAGAAAGAAAAAGAAAGAAAGAAAGAAAGAAAGAAAGAAAGAAAGAAAGAAAGAAAGAAAGAAAGAAAGAAAACAGGAGCAAATAGGAGAGAGGGAAAGCAAGAAAGAAAGTCTGTAGACTATATATGACACACAGTCTCACAGGTTATAGAATTGAGATATACAGAGCTGTGGGTCTTTTGCTTCTCAGAATCAATTACCGTCCACTATGTAAAGCCATGCAGACATGCTGGGAGTTGTAGTCCACTCACTGTGACTGATCAGTAGCGGCCCCATTATGGCGGCTCTAGTTCTTAGTTTCAGCATATGACCTATGTGGTCTCAGTGGAATTTCCATGGTGTCATCTATATGAAGGATTCTTATCATTCCTCTAAATGATGTGAGTAAAATTCAGGGGCAAAAACATCTGAATGAGCAATTTGCTTAAAATCCCCCGGGCTGTGATTTGCATAGAGCTAGGTGTATGTGGGTGTGAGTGCGGCCCTCTTACCTGATGATACCGGTGGCCTTTCTGCTTCCCAAGAGCCCTGACGTAATGGAAGTGAACGGAGGAAATGGCAATAGTAGTGTTCAGAGAGGAAGTGTACGTCACCTCACCACTTCCTCCACCTCTGACATTCACACTCACTGACGGTATTAAGGAGTTTATCTGGGACTTTAAAATTGATCATCTGTTTGAAAGGGGCGAGAGCTCCACATCCCATATATCAGGTGTCACCCTACTATTAGGAGCGGCCGGACCTGGTGATACAGTGCGGTCCAGCTGTGTCCTCGTCACATAAATGAGACTAATGCAACACCCGGCTGATATTATTAGGGCAGCACAACCCTACAAACAGGTTATGGGCAGTGGTGCGGAGGGTCAAATCCTTATTAATCAAACATTAATAGCCTAAGGAAGAAGCCATCAATTGTAAAGGGGTCCTTTGGGAATAGAATAAAAAATAGGGAAATAAAATTACCACTATGAATAAATTACAAAATATCTTTAATTAAATCACACATTTTTGTCTTTGGAAGACAATCACCATACTACACTAACAAAAGCAAGTCCTGTTATATGAATTAGGACAAGTGCCTGTGAGCATGTGCAGTAGGAAGACCATACTGTGACCTTGAGATAACCTAAACCACATACTATCTCAAGGTCACCAAAGCCATACAGCATTCAGAACAACAGTATGGACAGCAGTGTGAGCAGCATCTTCTTACGTCAGTGCTCCGGTATCTCCAGTATTAGTTCATATAGACAGTGTAGGCAGCAGTGTAAACAGCTTCTTCTTACCTTAGCACCTCTGGTATTTCCAGTATTACATCAGGTAGACAGTGTGGACAACAGTGTGAGAAGCATCTTATTACATTAGTGCCACTGGTATCTCCAGTATTAAATTAGATAGACAATGTGGACAATAGCCTGAGAAGCTATTTGTTACCTCAGCACCCTTGGTATCTCCAGTATTAAATTAGAAAGACAATGACCTCTGCAAACTTAAGCACCTCAGGTAACTCCAGTATTAGATTGGGCATTGTGAGCAGCATCTTTTTATCTCAGCTCCCAAGGATATCTTCAGAATTAGAACAGGTAGGCAGGGGAAGAACAGTGTGAGTAGTGTATTTTTACCTCAGCACCCCAGGTATCCCCAGTATTAGATCACACAGGGTAGACAGCGGTGTGGAAGCAGCTTCGTCTTACCTCAGCACCCCTGGTATCTCTAGCATTAGATCAGGCAGGGTGGACGGCAATGTGAGCAGTCTCTCCTTACCTCAGCACTCTGGGTATCTCCATTATTAGAATTAGGTCAGACAGGGTGAACAGCAGTGCGAGTGGCCTCTTCCTACCTCAGCACCCCTGGTATCTCCAGTATTACAACAGAAACAGTAGACAAAAGTGTGAGCAGCCTCTTCTTACTTCCGTACCCCTGGTATCTCCAGAATTAGATCAGGCAAAGTGGACAGCAGTGTGAGCAGCCTCTACTTACCTCAGCACTCTGGGTATCTCCAGTATTGGAATTAGATCAGACAGGGTGGACAGCAATGTGAGCAGCCTCTGCTTACCTCAGCATCCCTGGTATCTCCAGTATTACATCAGAAAGAGTGGACAACAGTGTGAGCAGCTTCTTGTTACCTCAGCACAACTGGTATCTCCAATATGACATCGGAAACAGTGGACAGCAGTGTAAGCAATCCCTTCTTATCCCAGCACCCCAGGGATCTCCAGTATTAGATCAAATAATCAAGAAGGAGTGTGATGGGGGGCAGTGCTTTTTGCTGCACATGCTCACAGGCATTGTCCTTTTATAGTCTAGGACAAGTTTCAGCCAGTGTAACGAGCCAGCTGCCATTTTTATAACCCATCTTGGTGTGATTTAGTAATTGAATTATTTAGGAACTTTAATATAATGATGTTTACAATTTATTTTTCTATTCTTGGAAAAGCCGATTTAATTCTCTGCTAACCCCTTACACAGTGTTTGTTAATCATTATGTATTGGTCTGAACGGTCATTTGGTAGACAGCCATCTCTCCCAACTCTCACATAAACTCGAGCACTCCGCTCAGCCGTGCGTTCATGTCTTTTCAACAGGGAGACATCATCTGACCTCATCATCAGTTGGGGGAGAGCTGGGAGGCCTTCAGATGGTTAGCCAACTTTCATCCATGACTGTGTGGGGGGCCTTAAACAGAATCTGCCAGCAGATGTTTGCTATGTAATCTGAGAGCAGCATGATTTAGTGGCAGAGACCCATAATCCAGTGTTGTGTCTTACTTAACTGTGTAAAATGTATTTTATCAGCAGTAGATTATCCTTAGAGGACTAGGTCTTGTGCATGTAGTCATTCTGCTCTGTGTAATCCCACACAATAGTGGGGCAGCTTTCTGCCTATGCACATCTTTGGTGTGGGAGGGGTTATACAAAGTTCAGTATTCAGAGAACTGCTAAACCTAAAGCAGAGAAAGCAGTGATTTTATCAAAACGGCAGCAAGTAGCTTAGTTATTACAATCACTGGAATCAGGGTATCTGACATAACACCATGCTCCTCTCAGATTACATACCAAAAACCTGCTGACAGATTCCATGCTAGTAATGCTATAATGGTAGTTTTAACTTTGATTCACCAAAGAGACACCACCAGAGCTGTCCCTTTCTGGGAATTCTGATACAGATGGGTAGGGAAGGGTTTTGTTGGGTGTGCCCCCCTTTTGAAGAAGCCTGATTGCCACTCCCTACTCCTATCCAACTCCACGTCTGGACAGTGCTTTTCCTACTTTAATCAGCAGTTAAAGGGAATCTGTCGGAAGGATTTTGCTATGTAAACTGAGCATAGCATGCTGTAAGGGTTAAAAAAACAAAAAGCAACTCTGCCTCTCCAACTAGGGTCTGTGTGATTGTTTACTTAAACTAATGGCTTTATCACCTGGTGATTACCATTACAGTTTGCATGGCAGTCTGACTCACCACCTGCTGTGATTGACATCTCCCAGTGAATGCACAATCTCTATAGAGAGCCTGGGGTGGGCGGGGGCAGCTCTCCCAGCTCTGCTGTGATTGGACAATCTCTATAGAGCCTGGGGTGGGCGGGGGCAGCTCTCCCAGCTCTGCTGTGATTGGACAATCTCTATAGAGCCTGGGTGGGCGGGCAGATTCCCAGCTCTGCTGTGTTCCGAACATAAATCTTTAATTTGTGTGAGAAATCTAGTAGTAATCTAGTGATACATCATTCAGGGTTTTTTGCCCGCATTATGGTGTTGTCAGATGAGGTAGCAAAAACCTGCTGACAAGGAGGAGACGATTTTTGCTTCTTTTTTCTGCTCAAAAGTCAGGAAGGAGATGGTGAGTGTAATTTGTCTCATTGAAGGCTCCTCCTGAGTTCGGCCTGCTGTGCTGGACCCACACACAAGAGCGTCCCCTCCCTGACACCCGCATGGACATAGCTCAGCTTTATAGATCTGTAAAGTGAAACGTCAGATGTTTGTACATCAGTCCTCATATACGGTACATAGGATTTTTCATTTTCGTGCTGTCAGACGCTCGTAGACCCCGTCCTTTGCTTTCAGGCAGCGGGAGCGAAAGATAACGAGATGCAGTAAAAGGCCATAAAACGAGCCAGAAACAAGTCGATAAGATTGAAATTTGTGAAGCAAAAGACATGGAAGCACCCGGGAAAGCGGGCCGAGGGGGCGCTTATTACCAGCGCACACAACACGCCCGCTGGCCACAGAGCCGGAGTACACACATCTCAGGATTATGCCTAATACAGGGAAGCAGCTGGAACCTTCTACAACAGGTTTCTACAACTATTACTGTAAGAAATGTACAGCTAGTGTTCCTCTACTCAACCAGAGCATGGCATCTCCTGCATTGTCATTGTCTTTAGAAGACTATTTCTGTGTAATTGACTTAAGACCCCGTATAGGTGAAGGCAATTACTTTTTATATAATGGATTTGTGAGAGATAGATAGATAGATAGATAGATAGATAGATAGATAGATAGATAGATAGATAGATAGATAGATAGAAAACAAGAAAAAAACTGCACAGCACTCACAGACTATTGTGAACTGGTGCTAGCAAAGACGCAGGGTCAATTAATTAGAAAAAAATTTCTTGCAGCACACAGCTACTACCAATGATGTACAAATGCTATAAACTATATGTATTTGAGGAAAAAGTTTAAAAACTTACCTTTTATTCAAAAAACTCAAAAATCTTATCTTTTTATTTCTGACGTTCTTAGTACATACATTGGCCAATGTCTGCCTGCTCATCAACTGCGACAAAGTGACTTGTATGTACTAAGAACTTCAGAAATAAAAAGATAAGATTTTTGAGATTTTTGAAAAAAACGTAAGTTTTTAAACTTTTTCCTCAAATACATATAGCTTATAGCATTTGTACATCATTGGTAGTAGCTGTGTGCTGCAAGAAATTTTTTTCTAGATAGATAGATAGATAGATAAAACAGAAAAAAACTGCACAGCACTCACAGACTAATGTGAACTGGTGCCAGCAGGGACACTGGGTCATACAACTAGAAAAAAATTCTCTGCAGCACTCAGCTACTACCAATGTGCAAACATGCTAACAAGCGGTATATATTTGAGGAATTTTTTCTAGTTGTATGACCCAGTGTCCCTGCTGGCACCAGTTCACATTAGTCTGTGAGTGCTGTGCAGTTTTTTTCTGTTTTGTGTATAACGAATGGAGAATCTGGCTCCATGACTGCAACTTGCACCCTCATCACCCACAGGTGGTCTTAGGTTGAGATGGTGTCCGCCCACTTGAGAGTGGGATAGGGAGGAAAAGGAGGACAGGGATGTCAGCGTTAGGACTCATCAGACCTGGGGTCGCCTTGTCGCGGCTGATGAGCAAACGGACATTGGCCAATGTGCGTACCAAGAACCCCAAGAAAATAAAAAAATAAGATTTTGAGTTTTTTGAAAAAAACGTAAGTTTTTAAATTTTTTCCTCAAATATATACCGCTTGTTAGCATGTTTGCACATTGGTAGTAGCTGAGTGCTGCAGAGAATTTTTTTTTCTAGATAGATAGATAGATAGATAGATAGATAGATAGATAGATAGATAGATAGATAGATGATAGCAGTTCGGTATGTGAGCACATGCAATAGACGTCAAAGAAATTAACTATGATATGACATGGTCTTCCATAGCCCCCCCATCCTGGATCTGCCCCATTCATTGTTCTTATAGCCCTCACCCTGGATCTGCCCCATCCATTGTTCTTATAGTCCTAACCCTGGATCTGCCCCCACACATTGCTCCTACAGACCCCACAATTGATGTGCCCCTATCCACCTTTCCTACAGCCCTACCCAACATCCCTACAGTCCCTATCCCTATCCCTATTCCTGTTTGTACACTTGGTTTGGCAAAACTGATGTGTATTTAGCTCTGCCAATAAAGCTTCTTTGATTTTGAATTTGATAGATATAGACATAGGTAGATTGAATTCAATAAATAAATAAATAGATATAGAAAGATATGAGGAAGGAAGATAGATAGATGATAGATTTATCATGAGGAACATAGATAATGAAAGAGAGAGAAATAGAGATAAAAGGAAGACAGATAGATAGATAGATAGATAGATAGATAGATAGTGAGCTGTAATACTGAATTACATGATATAGAAAGACTACAGCAGCACACTGCTAAAGCCAGCACATGCAAATGAAGGTGTCAGATGGAATTCAAAAGTCTTTTGTCTGAGAAAAACTAAAAAGGTTAAAAAAAAAAAACTCAGACAAACATAAAAAAAATACAACACGATTCTTATAAGTTTCTTAGCGCATGTATTGGCCAATAGATGTCTGTCCATCAACCGCGCCAAGGTGACCATACATCTGATGGGTCCCTAACTGCAGTAAAACCTCTTTTTTGAAAAAAACTTTTATTTTTGATTTTTTCTCAGACAAAAGACTTTGTGAAATAGATATAGATAGATAGATATAGATAGATAGATATAGATAGATAGATATAGATATAGATAGATAGAGCCCAAAAAGCTGAGATGTTCTGTGAATCCACCTCTCCCATAGTTGCTTTAGCTATCACATAGAGGTGGCCTATTTGAGTTTCCTTCCTGACATACGTTATAAGAGATAACAAAATCATTATTTTCTACTTTGTGTACCTGTTGTTTCATGTGATTTTTTACAGAATAAGCTATCCTGTGTGATTGCACATGAGAAGTAACACAATTTCTGGCCACCTTATGACCTGTATCATTGATTTTTCACTTCTGCAGACTGTTCCCTCAAATTTTCAGTTGTCTCTGAGCTGGTGGGTGACAATCATCTGCTATTATGTCTCCCATGCACTGCACACACAGAAGCAGCAGTAGCATGGAAGACATTATACAGTAGTATGGAGAAGTGTAGCTGTGAATACAACTCTAAAGTAATATAAAACTTAATAGAAAGCAGCAGCACCATCTTTGTGTCTCACTCACTGTGATCCTACATCCTCCCATTGACCTCAATAGGCAATTGTCATCTGATCCCTGACAGTTGATCTGTTTTTAATGGAGTTTGGGAGGAGGAAAAGAAGAAGCTGTAGCTGGGAACATATCATTTACAATGCAATAATTTAATTTACTTTTTCATATAGTGAAATTAAAGGTTTTGCTCACCACTTGGACAACCCCTTCTCATTCCCCATGTTTGCCCCAACAAAAGTAAATATGCCTATACTCACCTTCGGTGCTGGTGCTGTTTCAGCAATGTCTCCCAGGAGACACGACATTGTTATCACACGTGAATCCTGTGAGCAATCACTGCGATCTTCCATCTTCCCGCTTTCAGACAATTGAGTAATCAACAGGAAGGAAGCACTGCAGGAGCCGCTCACTGCCTGGTAATTGCTCCTGCGTCCAGGAGAGGGAATACGGCAGGGATTAGTTATGGGGTTTGCTTGTGATAACAATGTCATGTGGACCCAGGAATGATAGTTCTGCTTGAACCAGGCCAGCACCGGAGGTGAGTATAGGCGCTTTGCGGATGACAAGGGGTTGTTCAAGTAGTGGACAACTCCTTTAATTCCACAGCACTTTACAGACATCATTATCACTGTCCCCATTGGGGCTCACAATTATTATTATTATTATTATTATTAATTTATATAGCGCCATTATATTCCATGGCGCTTTACATGTTAAAAAGGGCAGACTAGGACAAGTAACATAGTAGCAATACAAATAACAATAAATGTGGACAATTCAGTTGTACAGAAACAAGAGGGGAGAAATCCTGTCCACAAAGGCTCACAGTCTACGAGGGGCGGGTGGGGATACAGTAGGAGGGGGAAATTCCAGTCATGAGGCGGTGTGGTGGACCGGGTCTTATTGCAGGTGGTAGGCTTGGCGGAACAGGTGGGTCTTCAGGCTTCTTTTGAAGGTTCCCAGGGTAGGAGAATGTCTGATGTGTTGGGGCAGTGAGTTCCAGAGTCTGGGTGAAGCACGGGAGAATTCCTGTATGCGGTTGTGCGAAGAGGAGATGAGGGGGGAGTAGAGGAGAAGCTCTTGGGAGGATCGCAGTGTGCGTGAGGGTAGGTAACGGGAGACCATGTCAGAGATGTATGCAGGGGACAGGTTGTGAATGGCTTTGTATGTCATGGTTAATATTTTAAACCAGGATCTCTGGGAAGCAGGGAGCCAGTGAAGGGCTTGGCAGAGGGGGGAGATAGGGGAGTAGCGGGGAGACAGATGGATTAGGCGGGCAGCGGAGTTCAAGATAGATTGGAGAGGTGCAAGGGAGGTATTAGGGAGGCCGGTGAGCAGGAGGTTGCAGTAATCGAGGCGGGAGATGATGAGAGCGTGAATAAGGATTTTAGCAGTGTCGTGGTCAAGGAAAGTGCGAATCCTATAGATGTTTTTTGAGCTGGAGTCGGCAGGAGGTGGCGAGGGCCTGGATGTGGGGCTTGAAGGAGAGGGAATAGTCAAGGATAATCCCGAGGCACTTGGCATGGGGGACTGGAGAGAGAGAGCAGTCGTTGACGACGATGGATAGGTCAGGTAGTGAGGGGGAGCGTCTTGGGGGGAAGACTATGAACTCGTTTTTTTCCATGTTCAGCTTAAGGAAGCGAGCAGAGAAGAAGGATGAGATGGCGGACAGGCAGTGTGGAATTTTGGATAGAAGGGAGGCGATGTCAGGACCAGACAGGTAGATTTGGGTGTCGTCGGCGTAGAGGTGATATTGGAGGCCATGGGACTCAATGAGTTGCCCTAGACCGAGAGTGTAGATTGAGAACAGTAATGGTCCAAGAACCAAGCCCTGAGGGACCCCGACAGATAGGGGGTAGGGCGAGGAGGATGTGTGGAAGTGGGTGACGCTGAAGGTGCGGTCCGTTAAGTATGAGGAGATCCAAGAGAGGGCAAGATCCGTGATGCCAAGAGATTCCAGGATCTGTAGTAGAAGGGAGTGGTCAACAGTGTCGAAGGCGGCTGACAGGTCGAGGAGGAGGAGAACAGAATAGTGGCGTTTGCTTTTGGCAGTCAGTAGGTCATTTGTGACTTTGGTCAGGGCTGTTTCAGTGGAGTGGAGGGGTCGGAAGCCAGATTGCAGGCGGTCAAAGAGGGAGCAGGAGGAGAGGTGATAGGACAGCTCAGAGTGGACATGCTGTTCAAGTAGTTTAGAGGCGAAAGGGAGGAGAGATATAGGGCGGTAGTTGGAGACAGTTGTGGGATCGAGGGAGGGTTTTTTGAGGATGGGTGTGTTTGAAGGCTGAGGGGAAGGTGCCAGTGGTAAGTGATAGGTTTAAAAGATGAGTTAGGGCTGGGATGATAACGGAGGTGAGGTTGGGAATGAGGTGGATGGGAGCGGGTCGTGGGCACTGGTAGTGAGGTGTGATTTTGACAGGAGGGAGGAGAGCTGGTCTTCAGTTATAGGGGGGAAGCAGTTGATGGAAGTAGAGGGCAGTATAGGTGAAAGGGGAGGCTGTGGGGACAGTGGATCAAAGCTGTCTCTGATTCTGTCAATCTTTTCTTTGAAGAAGGAGGCAAATTCTTCTGCAGAGATAAGGGGAGAGGGAGGGGGAGCAGGCGGGCGGAGTAAGGAATTGAAGGTTTTGAAAAGTTGCTTGGGATTGTGGGATAGGGAGGTAATTAGGGATAAGAAGAAGGTTTGTTTGGCAGTGGCAAGTGCAGTCTTGAAGGTGATGAGGGACTGTTTGAACAGTGCAAAATGCTCAGTGGAAGGTGATTTTTTCCATCGCCTCTCGGCGACCCTGGATACCCGTCTCAGGTCTTTAGTGAGGGTGGTGTGCCAGGGTTGCCTATTAGTGCGTGGAGCGTGGTGTGTGAGGGGGGCTGCTAGGTCGAGTGCCTTGGTTAATGTGGTGTTGTAGAGGGTGGTGGCAGTGTCTGTGTCACGTATAGATGTTATGTTGGCGAGAGGGAGAAGGGATTCTGAGAGTGAGTGTAGATCAATGTGTTTCAGGTTTCTGCGGGGATGATCAAGTTTGTGGAGAGGAGGTGATGTAGTAGGGGAGGAGAGGGCGGAGAAGGTCAGCAGATTGTGGTCAGACAGGGTGAGGGTTGAGTTTGTGAGATTAGTAAGGGAGCAAATACGGGTAAAGATGAGATCCAGCGTGTGGCCATCTTTGTGGGTGGCAGAGGAGGACCATTGGGAGAGCCGAAGGAGGAGGTCAGGGAAAGAAGTTGAGAGGCGGTTTGGTGGGCAGTGTCAATGGGGATATTGAAGTCACCCATAATGATGGTGGGGATGTCAGTAGAGAGGAAATGAAGTAGCCAGGTGGTAAAGGGGTCAAGGAAGGTGAGGATGGATCCAGGGGGGCGGTAGATGACGGCTAGCTGGAGGTTACAGGGGGAGAAGATTCGCACAGAGTGGGCTTCGATAGATGGGAGAGTAACAGAGGGGGGTATTGAAATAGGGGCGAAAGAGCAGGTGTCGGATAGGAGTATGCCGACACCTCCGCCATGTTTGTCAGAGGGGCGGGGTGTGTGGGAAAGATTGAATCCGCCGTAGGATAGTGCAGCAGGGGAGGCCGTGTCGGAGGGGGTGAGCCAGGTCTCTGTGATGCCAAGGAATGAGAGTTTATTAGAAATAAAGAGTTCATGGATGTCTGTGAGCTTATTACAGACTGAGCGGGCATTCCAGAGTGCGCCTGGCAGGGAGATTAGAGGAGCAGGGGCTGGGGGGATGGGTCTAAGGTTGGTCAGGTTGCGAGGGTGGGTGATGGTGGGGTTATGAGAGTTGGTGATGGGACGTGGGGGTGGGGTGTAGGTGACTGTGGGGATGTGGCGGGGGGGGCCGGGATTAGGAGAAATGTCGCCAGCGAGTAGGAGGAGCAGGGAGAGGGTTAGCAGGTGGGAGCATGAGAGCTTACGTGGTGGCCGTGCCTGATTGGAGATGAAGGATTGAAAGTGCATGAATAGTTCAGAGGAGTGGGTGAGGTGGTTAGGTAGGATGGAGGGTGAGAGAAGTACTTTGTTGCTGGGTGGAGGGATGAGCGGGGGTAGCAGGAAGTGGAGAAGGATGGGAGTGAGAGTGCAAAGGAGGGGATACATTGTGGATGGTGAGCAGGGGATGGGAGTAGCATGGGTCAGATGCAGCGGGAAGGAGAGCTGTAGTGATGAGTAGTCTGGGGTTTACATAGTGAATACATAATTGCAGTACAAGTGAACTAATTGCATATCTGTTTGTTTGTCTTGCATGACTTACCCGTTTCCTGCCCCGTTTAACTGCACTTCTACAGTTGGCACTTATGCAGATGGCATGATTGCAAGACCCCGCATGATTGCACCCCTTAAGGTGGCTCTACATATATAGTGAGTTTCTACTTAGATCTGGGTCTATTACACTTGTTAATCAATCAATCAAAGAAACTCAGCACAGCAGAAGGTAATAAATGCAAGACAAATAAACAAGAGTTTCTGGCCATCCTGGGTCATAAACACTTTTAAACCAAAGATGACCTCTGAACATCCCACATCACACACAGTAAGATGGTTTCAGTATATTACATTATTAAAAGACAAGTATATTGTTGATTGAAGTGATAGATTCATATACCCCTCATGTGAAGAGAGCCAGGCAGGAAAGATGAGTGAATTCAAGTGATAGATTCATATACCCCTCATGTGAAGAGAGCCAGGCAGGAAAGATGAGTGAATTGAAGTGATAGATTCATATACCTGTATGGTGAGAGAAGAGATGACCATTAGATTCTTGCCCGGTGTAACTGCACTTCTACAGTTGGCACTTATGCAGATGGCATGATTGCAAGACCCCGCATGATTTCCTATGAGTATTTCCATGGTGTGGGGGGGAGTCACACAAACACAACGAGAATATTTAAACTATATTTTGCAGATGTTATCCTTGGGGGAATTTAAAAGCTACAATGCTAACCATTGAGCCATGCTCAGCCCCATTTTTAGTAGCTACTTTTCCATAGCTAGGCTTAGCTATTCTGGGACAAGCTTAGCACTGCTCAAGGCCACAGGATGTCTTCCTCAGTACTGCTCCGTACTGAACTCACTAACTCCGCCCCAGACCAGAATTTCTAGGGAAGCTGCCCTGAAACCCTGGTTTTAGATCTCCCCCTTCAGACCTGGAGGCATAAAGGTGTTGTGTGCTTTGGTTTTGCCTGGTGTGAATACCCTCTGTTGCTCTTAGGTATGACACTACCCCCCGAGGAAGATAATGACATTATGGCATCCGGACTCTGGCTGACCATAATCAGGATAGGCTAGGATCTCATCCCCCATCAGGACCCACTTCAACAGATTAAAGGAGTCTTCTTCTTTACTGCCCCACTCGAATGGAGGACTCAGGTTCTTAGCCTTCTTGGACTGGCCTACCAGGAGGTCTTGCAGGGTAGCTGCCGTTTTCGTGAACCCCTTGATGAATATCCTGTAGTATCCCACCAACCCCAGGAACTGCCTCACTTCTTGGACACTGGTGGGTCTTGGCCAGTTCCTAATGACAGTGACTTTTTCTGGATCTGGTGCTACACCTTCAGCACTGACAACATGACCGAGGTACTGCACCTTAGGCTTCAACAGGTTGCACTTTGATGGCTTAACTTTCATGCCATATCCAGACAAGGCTTCAAACACTTCTGCCAAGTGCTCCAGATGGTCTTCATATGTCTTGGAGTAGACATATGTGGATTCAAAATTCTTGTGCCCCAGGCAGCACTCTATCAACCTTTGGAATGTTCCCAGTGTGTTACAGAGTCCGAATGGCATACAGTTGAACTCACAGAGGCCCATTGGTGTGACAAACGCTGTCTTCTTTCGGTCCGCCTCTGCTACAGGAACCTGCCAATACCCACTGGTAAGATCTAAGGTGGAAAAATAGTTAGCAGTTTTTAATGCAGATGGTGACTCTTTAATTCTGGGTAATGGGTAAGCATCCTTATGTGTTATGCAGTTTATCTGCCTGTAATCTACACACACATTCTCATTGTGCCATCCTTCTTTTTAACTAGGACTAGAGGAGCTGCCCAGGGGCTACAACTATCTCTTATCACCCCAGCCTCCTTCATCTCCAGTAACATCTCTTTGGCACATTGATAGTGAGCTGGCGGTTTAGGCCTGTATCTCTCTTTAATGAGCGGATGACCACCCATGGGAATATGATGTTGTACCCCTTTTACCTGCCCAAAGTCTAAAGGAAGTTTACTAAAGACTTGTTCATATTCCTGCACTACCCGATAAACTCCATGCTTTTGGTGTGAAGGTGTGGAGTCTGTACTTACATGTAACTTCTGGCACCAATCCTCCAGCTTTCCCTCAGAACCATTGTCTTCCGCCTTGTCAGGCGAGTTCAAGGGTTCTACTGCCTTGATTAAGTTGTTATCGACATTTAGCAATGGTAGCATACCTAAGCAGTTTGACTTCTTCTTCACCACAGTTTTAGGACACACATAGGTATCCTCCCCTTGCGGACATCAACCACCTCTCTGGCTGTCAGGACAGTGGGCCTACTGTCTGAGTACACAGGCTCCACCATGGCTTGGTAATCCTGCCCTCTAATGTCTCTGGCTGCTTTACACCAGATTATCATTTCACTTCTTGGGGGTATAACAATGGGTACCAGATCACTTACTCTTACACTGCTGACTTCTCCTCCAGACAGCTCCACCTATCCTGGGATGAGTTTAGCACAGTTCAAGTCCACAGGATGTCTTCCTCAGTACTGCTCCGTACTGAACTAACTCCGCCCTAGACCAGAATTTATAGGGAACCTGCCCTTAAACCAGGTTTTAGATCTCCCCCTTCAGGTCTGGAGGCATAAAGGTGTTGTGTGCTTTGGTTTTTGCCTGGTGTTAATACCCTCTGTTGCTCTCAGGAATGTCATTACCCCCGGGGAGATAATGACATTGTGGTATCCGGACTCTGGGGTGCCACAAATGCATAACCCAGGCCTTTTAGGCCCAATAGTTCACTTTGTGAATGTGTATTTTTCAGACGTCATGTATTCTAGGGTATTGGCTCATATGATCCCATAACCGAGCATTGTAAACCATCAGGCTGCAGCAAGAATTGACCGTCTACAACCTGAGAGTTAACAGAAAAGCAGCACTATTCTAACACTGATAAACCGAACATTTGCAAAGCTGCTCAACAATTTACATAGAATTAAAGTGTAAATGACCACATATTGTATGGCCGATGGTGTCAGTTGCGTTCATGTTAGCGGGGTCCCTAAGCTGACAGCTGTGCTTGTTACCCAGCTGCTATGAAAGTGGCAGTGCTGACATTAGAGCGCCGGCAGAAGTCAGCGATGCTGTAATTGTTGTATAATTCATGGACTTGTCTTATTGTCAGCTCCACACCCCGTCCCCCTCTATCAGTGCTAAGCACAGTAATCACGCAGCATAACATACACGGCTGAATCCCTAACTAGGGGCGGTGAATCCGCTGACACTCAGCGCCCTGGTGACATTTTCAAATTCGTCTTAATATCCGTGGAAGGAAATATCCTTTTGTAAAGTGCAGTGAGGCTGGCTCTATAGGCTGCCGTAATTACTCTGGCGGTGCAGCTCAGCCTCTTAATATCACCGTGTTTTCTGCTCCCCCTTACACTAAACAACTGGGCTCTCATTTTTCTCTCATCTAGCAGGAGAGGCTGCTTTATATTCAGCAAGTAATCCTGAGCATTGCAGAAGAGGCACATTAATGCCAATAGGTCCTAAGGCAGACAATTCACTTTGCATAAAATATATTGTATCACCACAAGAGTATCCGCCATGTAGATACAGTCGGGTACATTTATTTTATCAGCAGTAAAGTGTGCAGCGTAGTAATGAGCTCTGGGTGGCAGGATCTTAGGTGTCGAGCAAATGATCTGCATAGCCCCATTCCGATAGCCATAAACTAGAGTCCTGTGAATCTCATCATTCCTTCGACACTTCTGGTTAGTAGGCCTGGCATGACATCTTAGATACGGTGTGCCACATGGGTAACATTGTACCAGGACAACTGGTCTGGATCCCGGCAGATAGGAGGAGGTTCACCCAGCTTCGGTCCAGCAACCTCACAGAGCCAAAGTGACTATTAAATTATTTTGCTCATCTCTTGTGTTCACCACTTAGGGTGCATTTACACTACACGATTGTCGTGAACCATTCCCAAGTATATGCTTGCCTGAACTGGCTGCTAACCGCCCATTAAACTAATACAATGGTCATTCATTGGGTGAGATAATTTTTAAGGTTGCTAAAAAATATCATCGTTCTCAGCAGACCATCATCCCCCAGTTTAAACAGGACATGTGCAGCTAAGAACACAATCATATTCTTTGCGCACAAAATTAAATGTGAAATATGTGACAAAAAGATAAAAGACATATGCAAACAAGGGATGTCATAGTTTATCTATATAATAAGCAGGGTAGGAAGGCTGGGAAGGACAGTGTTACATCATAGCTCTGCAGGGGTTGATTAGATGCATCTTCATAGCTTTTTACTAGAACCAGGAAATGGGTTCACAGATTGTTAAGTGTGCTGGGGGAACAGAGCAATGTGTTAGGCTGGGTTGACATTTGCGTATGTGTCTGCGTGCTTATGGCATGCAGATGCATACGCAGTGCAAACGCAGCCCATACTGATGTGAACGCAGCGGAGAATCTCCGCATGCGTTCACATTAGTATCAGCCTGGCCAGCCAATAAGCTGTCTCGGGAGGAGGAGATCAGCGGCAAAGATCTCCTCCTCCCGGCACAGCTGATCTCCCGCCGGTGTCGGTGAGGAGAATCAGCTGTTCTGACAGCTGTATAAATCTCCCGCGCCGACACCGAATAGGGCGATATCGGTGCAGGAGATAAGAAACAGCAGAATAGCTGTTTCTCCCCACTGACACCGGTGGGAGATCAGTGGAGGCTTTAGTTGATCTCCCGGTGGTCGCCGCTGATCACCGGCGGCCACCGGGAGAGATTTCAATGAGATCCGCAACATTCTCCTGTGCTGCCATGCGGAGGACAGTGCAGATCCATTGAAATCCATGTATGGTTTGTGCGTGTGCGGGCGCTTGCAGATAAAACAAGCGCCTGCGACCGCACAAAAAATGCAACATGCTGCGTTTGGAGTGCGCTCGGAGGGTGCACAAATTGTGCGCAACCGAACGCAGCCAAATGCAGGCACATGCGTTCCCATGTTAAACATAGGAACGCATGTGCGCAAGCGTTTGGCTGCGTTCAGTACGCTGCGCTTGCATACGCAAGTGTGAACCCAGCCTTAATTCTACTGGGAGCTGCAGATACCATTTGTTGCTGACCAATCTAGGTAGTGAGAAGAGCCCTGGTTGCTGCACTGGTAAGCGACTGTGGTCTGGGTGTGGAGGAAGAAAGGAGCTCTATTGTTGTAAGCCTCAGCCACAAGTTGAGAAGGGAAAGACTGTGTTCTGAAGGGAAGAGCCTGCCATGATATTACTTGTGTGCTGGTACATGAACTGTTTATTTTCCTGGTACACTGGCTGTTCTGATATAAATCCATAGAAATGTTATGAATGCAAGAAAACTGCACATGTTTGGACCAAACCACATTGCCTGTGTGAACATTACCTAAAGCTTAGCGGAGAGTGTGAATCCCTACAGCAGGTACCCGACGCTGTCAAAGCAATCCATAATGTCAAAATAAAGTTTCGATCCGTACCCCAAGTCTTCCTCACACAAATGAATGATCAATACGTTTGGCATCACTATGTATGCAAAATAAGCGGAATAGAAAAATAACTCCTGCTGGAAGAATACAGCGCCACTTCCTTGTAGGATCCATTTGTCTGAGGAAGGTCTGGGGTACAGACAAACATTATTTTGTCTTTGTGGACTGTCATTCTAGTAAAATCAGACAGATCTCTGCCTTGCTTTGGGAGCACCATGCACCTTCTTATTATACTTTAAGAATCGGAATCCTTCTCATGCACCAATCCATTGGGAGCGCCGTAGATCTTCTATTCTTAGTTTATATGTAAATGGCAGCACTCAAGTTGCAGCTTAGGCGCTAATTCCCTACAGTGTGTCAATACCAGCATTACAGCTGTGATGTACAGAGATTGTCAGTCCCACTGGGAAAAGTGACAATTTCACAGGATGACAGTTAATACATCAAAATATTTCGAAGTGTGGGAGGTAACCCAAGCAGAGGAAGAAGACACTGAATCGATGCAGATATAATCAAAAATCTGAACCCAGGATCCCCGTGCTAACCACTGAGCCATCATGATGCCCATACGAACTGCAAAGCCGGTTGCATAATCTTGTAAAATAAAGAGTCTGGGATACACTCCAGTACTTATCATAGTTTATATGTGTGTATTAAGAAGGGTATGAAAGCTGGGAAGAACAAGGTTAAATCCTAGCTCGTCAGGGTTTGATTAGATGCACCTGCCTAGCTTTTTACTAGAGGAAATGAGTTCACTGGGTGTTCGCTGAGCTGGGGAACAGAGCAATGTGTGGATTCTGATGGGAGTTGCAGATGCCATATTGGTTATGTACTTATCAGTGTTGCAAATAGTTTGTATTTTTTGTATTACCCCAAAAATAGGTATATTGGCTTTCTAAGAAAGAGTGTGCCAGAGACCGGAAAATAAGTATATGAATCTATTGGGGACTGGGACTGTATAACCAAAGAGAAAGAAATATGTCTAACTTTCCTAACCACTCTATCTAATTCCAGTCATTGTACATTCAATCGACGGCACTTCCAAAGGAATACAGAAAGCGAAAAGAAGCAAATAACTACAAACAAATCAAATCTGCAGTTGCCTAATAACCAAAAACAAAGCGCGAGGCGTAGAAACCGCGCATTCTGATTTCCGCTCCATCGCCTCCCATGATGATGCATTATATATTTACACATCCGAACAAAGGACGTGTTCTTCTCTCATCCGTCCCTCATGCTGCAAAGGAAAACCAATTACTCTGGAGTGTATAACACTACGAGGGAAGCGATGCCGTTTACAAAACTGTTACCACCCCGATGATAGCAGTGGATAAAGGAACCCGGGCAAGAAAATTCATTTCTCAAGGGTCGTTCTCGATGTGTTTGCATCGAAATTGGAGAAAAAGCAATTGGGTAGCCGAGGTAAAGACGGCGGGGGAACGGTGCGGATTCCCTTGTAATTTCGCCCTCCCCCTATGATTTACGGCACCCGTTTACCATGACTGTACTTACGACTTATAATTTTTTTTTCATGCTACATTTCCTTTTAGGACTCCAATTAACTTTTTGCCCTCGTGAAGCTCGGCAATGACTGTTTCATTTGCCGGAGGCATTTTTTAAAGTATCTTTCAGGGTATGGAGTAATAACAATAACAATTCCAAATGAGCCATTGAAATAAATCACATAGATTCAGGTGCATCTCGCGAGTAAGAGAAGAAAATACAGCACTCGCCGGATGTTTAGGATACGACCACACGGCACTAAGTCATCCTACGAAATGACTCGCTCCTCCGAGACTGCAGAATATTTACCTTCCTAAAAAACTGCGCCGCCGGGCGATAAAGCCCCGGGACGACTTAGCAAAAGAGTTGATTGCATTGCTCTACACAAGGGCGTCACAAATCAAATCAATGTGTGATTACCGCCTCACTGCAACCGGCCACAGAGTAGCGGCATAACTTTAAGTTCCTACTTCTTATTTATGCCAGTTATTAAATAGACACGTTCATTACCAGGAGCGGCCTTCAGGCCCCGATCGCAGGAGGCTTCTTATCTACACCCATATGCAGCAGCATAAGTTACATGTGTCAGGGGTAATTTGTAACCGGAGTCGGGAGGTGGGAAATTGTGGCCATAATTCTAACAACTTCTGTTCTGTTATAGAAACATAGAGGATAATGGTAGAAAGAAAGGTTCATTGGTTCGGGTGGAGGAGATGATAAATATAGAGGGATGGATACCAGGAGGTAAGGTTAGGAAAGGTACATGAAATATGGAGATAGATAGATATCGTCCTGGATCATTCCGAGAATTATTATATATATACATATATATCTATTATATATATATATATATATATATTATATATATATATGAGAGAGAGAGAAGAGGAAGAGAGAGAGAGAAAGAGAAGAGAGAGAGAGAGAAGAGAGAGAGAGAGAGAGAAGAAGAAAATAGGAAAAAGGAGAAAAGGGGAGAGCGAAATTATGAAAGAGGAAAAACAGAAGCTTTGATAGAGAGACTGATAGAAGAAAGAAGAGAGAAAAGAAGAAAAGAAAGAAAGAAGAAAGAATGAAGAAAAAGAAAGGAAAGAGAAAGAAAGAGAGAGAAAGAAGAAAAGAAAGAAAGAAGAAAGAAAGAAAAAGAAGAAAGAGATAGAGAGAAAAAGAAGGAAAGAAGAGAAGAAAGAAGAAAGAGAAAGAAAGAAAGAAGAAAGAGAGAGAGAGAAAGAAGGAAAAGAGAAGAAAGAAAGAAAGAAAGAAAGAAAGAAGAAAGAAGAGAAGAAAGAAGAAAGAAAGAAGAGAAGAAAGAGATAGAAAGAGAGGAGAAGAGGAAGAGAGAAGTAGAAAGGAGAGAAGAGGAAAGAGAGAGATAAGAAAGAGAGAGAGAGAAGAAGGAAAGAGAGAAGATTAAGAAGAGAAGAAGCAGAAGATATGAGAAGGAAAGAGAAGAATAAGAAAGAAAGAAAGATAGAAGAAAGAAGAAAGAGAAAGAAGGAAAGAAGAAAGAGATAAAAGGAAATGAGAGTAAGAGAGGAAGACATAAACGGAAGGAGCAAGAGGAAGAGGAAAGGCACGTGAGTAAGATGATAAGGGAACAGAAGAGAGATCGCAGATATAGAAGGAAAGAGAGAAAGAGAATACTAATGGGAGAAGAGGAAAGTGCAGCGGCCATAGCAGCGCAATATGTCAGTGCCTGCCACAGACTAAGAGGAGAATGATATATCCTGGACTTCTATACCCACCCTGGAGGTACCACTTTCCCCAAAGTAAGAGGAGCCTGATATGTCATGGAGGTTTATACCCCACCATGGACATGTCACTATCCCCTGACTAAGGGCCTGATATATCCTGGACCTCTATATCCCACCCTACACGTGTCCCTATCCCTGTACCCCTATTTTTACCATTTGTTTTGCAATGCTCATATGTACTTAGTCCTGCCAATAAAGATGAATTGAATTAGATAGATAGATAGATAGATAGATAGATAGATAGATAGATAGATAGATAGATATTTAGAAGATAGATTGATATACTGAACAAAAATATAAACACAACACTTTTGTTTTTCTCCCATTTTTCATGAGCTGAACTCAAAGATCGGAGGTTGGCTTCACACTGCAGTTTTTTCCAGGGGCGGAACTACATGGTGCGGCTGGTGCAGCCGCACCAGGGCCCCGACCTGTTAGGGGGCCCTTCAAGCCTGGAGGGGGTCCCCAGCCGACCCTGCAAGCCGCCGCCAGAGGAGAGGAGGGTCAGGCAGGGAAGCAGAGAGCTTCCTGCTTCCCCTGCCTGATCCCGCCCCTCCTCCCTCTGCTCTCCGGCCCTAGCAGACATCCGGCGCGGCTCTAGGTAGGAGAGCATCGCGCCTGCGTCTCCCAGCGGCACTTTTTCCCCCCCTTTCCGGGCGAGCCGACGGCCAGCAGCACCCCTCCCCCCGGGCCGCGCCAACGGCCAGTAGCCCCGCCCCCCCGGTCCTCTCCTGCACCAGGGCCACCCGAGGGTGACGGTCCGCCCTGGTTTTTTCACTGATCAGTGTCCATCCAGTTTGTGTGCAAAACCCGGAGAGGAACCAGGAGAGGAACTTGCAGAGAAAAAGTATAATTGAAAGATTGACACCTGTTCTGAGTTTTGGAGACACTTCTGGTTTTGGCACACAAACTGGATGGACACTGATCAGTGAAAAACTGCAGTGTGAATCCAGCTTAAGACTTTTTCTATGGACACAAAAGACCTTTTTCTCTCAAATATTGTTCACAAATTTGTGTAAATCTGTGTTAGCGAGCACTTCTTCTCCTTTACTGACATAATCCATCCACCTCACAGGTATGTCATATCAGGAGGCTTATAAGACACTTGATTATTGCACAGGTGCACCTTATGCTGATTAGATGCTGATTATTGCACAGGTGCGCCTTATGCTGATTAGATGCTGATTATTGCACAGGTGCGCCTTATGCTGATTAGATGCTGATTATTGCACAGGTGCGCCTTATGCTGATTGATGCTGATTATTGCACAGGTGCACCTTATGCTGATTAGATGCTGATTATTGCACAGGTGCACCTTATGCTGATTATTGCACAGGTACGCCTTATGCTGATTAGATGCTGATTATTGCACAGGTGCACTTATGCTGATTAGATGCTGATTATTGCACAGGTGCGCTTATGCTGATTAGATGCTGATTATTGCACAGGTGCGCCTTATGCTGATTATTGCACAGGTGCGCCTTATGCTGATTAGATGCTGATTATTGTACAGGTGCACCATACGCTGATTATTGCACAGGTGCGCCTTATGCGGATCATTGCACAGGTGCAACTTAGGCTGCCCACAATAAAAGGCTGCTCTAAAATGTGCACAGGGACATGTCTGGTATATTGATAGGCTAAATCATAGATTTGTGATTGTTTGCAATTTAAGCACTGGGAAATCACCATTTAACAATGGAGATACTGGGGTTAGCAGGACTGTTATATACTGTTTTTTTGGACTATAAGATGCAGTTTTTCCCCCCAAAAATTGGGAGAAACATGGGGTGTGTCTTATAGTCAGAATGTAGCTTATTGGAGGGCGCAGTGGTGGAGCGGGGTCACATGAGGCAGGGTCACTGCTGCAGGAAGCCGATGGCAGCACACGTAATCTGTGCATGTCCCACCTCTGGTGCGATTTTTCTAAAGTCCATCACATCAGAAGGGGGCACATGAATAGATTGAGATCTTGACTTTCCAAGATCTGAATCTGGCCATGCAGTGCCTGTAATGCTATTTTCCTGAAGTCCACCGCGTCCATCGCCGGGAGATCAATGGAGCCTGCCCTGCGCCACCAGGACACCCCATCCTCCCAGCCCAGGGCCCACAGCATAGCCACTTCTTGCAGCGGTGACCCTGCCTTCTGTGACCCTGCTCCACCGCCGCTGCACCCCCTCCCTCCAGTAACATGCATTCTATAAGACAGACTATAAGACCACAAAAAGGACCCCCATTTTAATATTAAAAATTATTTATTTTCCTCTAAATTTGCAGACTGGAGTGCTAGAGTGCCTCATCCTGTATGGCCGGGGAGCCGTTAGGCTTCAGCCTAGTGAGCCTTATAAATGATACAGCCCTGAACTTGGAGGTATTTTGGAGTCACCATTGTGGTCGGCACCGATGAAGGTGGAATGTTCTCTATGAAAATTGTACTTACAAGAGCTGATCCTTAAAATAAAACATGAACGTGTTACACAATAGCAGAGATTTCGCTTTCACAGAGGTTCAGTTTTTTTTTATCTCTTTCGTGCCATTTGCATTCTACTTGGATAATTTGCATATATACATATATTTATGAAGGATACAAAGTGGAGCTCGGTATAAGAACAATTTGCTTCTGAGCTATAAATTCCTATAATGTTCCTTGCTCTGGGCTCTCGCTTTGATTTCTCCAGAACAGCTGTATTTTCTGTGTTTCTCATAGAACATTTTAACAGCATTGAAATAAAAGTCATAGATGCGGCATCTGGGCGCGAATATTGACTCGCTTATGCTTTACGGTTAACGTATCCACTTGTTTTCTCCATGCAGGAAGCAAGAGGCTTGTGGTTGAGCCGGCACCCGTCCCGGGGCCAGATGTGGGTTGTATGGTCTTAATGCTAATTGTGATAGGGGTTTTACATTGTGACTGACTCCTACATGTTAGCATTAAGATTGTGCACATCCTTTTACCAGAATTTACGGCTGACCTGGGCTGAGGCAGACATCTCGGGTGAGTCACCATTTCTGGAAAGAAGGTCACCTCTGAACATATGACCATGACATGTGCTCGTACTATGAGGAGCAGCGTTGATGAAGAGGATCCCTCCTAAAGAACAAAGCCAATCTATAGTCTTTAGTCTGAAATTTTTTAAAGAAGTTGTGCAGCGCCTCCTATTTTCACATCAAGTATTGAGATCAGGGCTGTGGAGTCAGTAAGGCGGCCGTCACACGCTACAATATCGTGAGCGATATTGTTAGCGATCACGTGCACGCGCGATCGCTAACAATATCGTTCACATCGCTGGTGAGATGTCACACAGACAGACTCACCAGCGATGTGGAGAAGCGAGATCGCTGGTAACTATGGTACACATGGGGTTACTAGGCGCCGCGCGGCGCTTAGTAACCCGACGTTTACCATAGATACCATCTCCCAGCATAGGCTCTGCCGCAGGGAGATCGTTCATCGTGGTGTCACACACCACGATGAAGCAGATTGCACAAGCGATGATCGCTTGATATGAGCTCCGGCTCACATATCTGCGATGTCACGATCAAGCGATTTTACATTGTAAAATCGCTTGATCGCACGTAGCGATGCACAAACGATATCGCTTAAGTGATCAAAAAGCAGATCGCTTAAACGATATTGTTCAAGAAATTGAACCGTGTGACGGTCACCTAAGTCAAACATCCAACTCCGACTCTTCAATTTCCCTGGATGTGACTCTGACTTTGATTCCGACTCCAACTCCACCAAAATGAACACCGGACTCCGTCCCCACAGCCATGGCTGTGATGTCAGCAAGCCACCAATTCTGACTGAGCCTTCAATTTCCCTGAATCCAACTCTGACTCCACCCAAATGGACACTGACTCGGACTCCAGTATCAAGGCTGTGATGTCAGTAAGGCGGGCGTCACACGCTACGATATATGTAAAGATATCGCTGGAAAGTGCCTGATTTGGCATCGCTCCTACGACGTTGTTGCGTGTGACAGCATGATGTGACTACTGATAAGTGGTCAGATTGTTAATCACAGATATGAGATCCGGACCCCACATCACACGATGTCGATCATCCAATCTGCTGCATTGTTCTGTGTGACACCGCCATAACCGATCTCCTGACCGATTTCTCCTATTCACATCATTGACAAGCATCAATCGCTGGTTGTGTGAACGATCCCTCCACGTAACATCGCTGCTGCGTCCTGAACGTTATCTATACATGTGACACCTCACTAACGAGCGCGCACCACTGACATCGTTATTGAGTTCCCACACAATATCGTAGTGTGTGACGGCCGCCTTAGCCACCAACTCTGACTCCTCAATTTCCCTGAAAGTGACTGACTTTGATTCCGACTCCAACTCCACCCAAATAGACACTGACTCCGTTCCCACAGCCATGGTTGTGATGTCAGTAAGCCACAGATTCTGACTCTGAGTCTTCAATTTCACTGAATCCAACTTTGACTCCAACCAAATGGACACTGACTCAGACTCCACAGTCATGTCAGTAAGCCACCAACTCTGACTCCTCAATTTCCCTGAATCCAACTCCAACTCCACCCAAAATGGACACTAACTCCACAACTCCGACTCCACAGCCATGGCTGTGAATTCAGTAAGCTACCTACTCCGACTCTGACTTTTCAATTTTCTTGAATCCGACTCAGACTCCATCCAAAATGGACACGGACTCTGAGTCCACGACTCCAACTCCACAGCCCTGATTGAAATATCTTGGTGCACCCAAGAGTCGTGCTATCTGGCAGGTAGCAGCATTTCTACGCTTGTAAAAGTGTATACAGCAAATTCCATTCATAGGCAAACAGTAACGCTGGGACAAGGTGGCACCTTTGGCCACAACACAGGTCACACTGCCAATGATTGCCATTTATCACAGCTATATCGAAGGATAATCCAGGTAAATTGGGTCACATTGCGACCTCTATTGTACACCCACCACGACAAGCTGTTTGCAAAAAGTGGGAACCAGTTTAATGGTTTGTTGTGTTCACAGTTTGACCCAATCAATGTAGCAATGGCATAGAGGAATTTTTGGCTATGTGACCTGTGTTGCGGCCAAAACTGCCCTCTAGCCTCAATCTAATGAGCCACCACATGCTTTGGCCACAACAATGAGGACTAAGGGCAAATGTCAGACCAAAAAGCAAAGAAACAGTAGGGGAAAAGATGAGTGAGGAACAGAATGGTGAGAACAGAAAACAAAAATAGGGAGGAACACAAAAATGTGCCTCCTCCTTCTTCTCTACTGAACTTGAGATATTAATAAATCTTGGTCAGTCTATAAATTAGCACTGGGGAGGTGTACACCTGTGGTTAATGCAGTTATGAAAGGTCTATCACTAAAGGGTCCGTTACACGCTTCAATGTGTCGGCGAACCGACCACCGATCCGACTTGACCTACATCGTTGGAACGACGTTCAATGATCGCTAGGGAGGTGTCACACGTACTGATATCGAGAACGACGCACCAACGATTCAGCGACAAGCGAACGATACTTGCGGTCGTTTGGTTGCCTACATCCTTCAGTTCTGAATAGGCGAAGTCGTAAACGACATCATTATCAAGGTGTCACACACACCTATGCTGCAGGTTGAACGGACGACAGGTTTTTGAACATGTTCATGAATCTACGATCAACAACTTATCGTTGGTTATACCTAGGTGTCACATGTAATGACGTCGCTGCACCGCCCAAAAGCTGTGACGTACCAATGATATCGTCCTGTGTAACGGGCTCTTTAGACTGCACCCGGATACTTCGATCACATTCACTTCAATAAGAGTTAAACGTCAGACCAAGGATGACCATTAGACATGAGTACAGAGCTGTGAAGTTCTGGTACTTCCGGTGGCCACAAGACCTGGCAGCAAGTGCTCAATTGGGGTCCCAGGTGTCGAACCCACACTGATCTGCCAGGATAAGTTTGGCTGGTGGAGATATCAGATAGAAAGGTTTAAATTTAGGGAATAAATCCGGACAGAAGAGGCTCATGGGTGATGATGCACATGATAAATTAGAGATGAACCAGAATAGTGAGACGGTATGAGGTGTTAACACCTTAATAAATTCCACCCGCTGAGGCAACAATCACTCTATATCCAGATATCTGCCCTTTCTAATAATGGCCCAGATTTAAGAAAATAAACTAAATATACGAGTCCCTGTTACTGGTTCCAATGACATTTTCTTTGACCTATTATTGTACATTCCCGCCAGCTTGTTGGGAGTGATTGTGGGTAAAATGAGTGCCGATCTGGAAGTTTGGGATAATTATACCACTATAATAAGGAAGAATACCGGTCTGATTAATACAATCAGCAATTACACAAACGAGAAAGTCCTTTTTCTCTGTAACCTTCTGCTAATTAGAAGAACCGAAGGATCAGTAAAGGTCATCAGCAAAGACTCTGACGTCAGATCAGGCCTCGAGCCACCAACACAGACCTGGAAATCTGCAAAAGACTCTTGTTATTTTTATCATAATAATATGCCAAAAGTGGAAAATCCAAAGTATTTTTACTGGAACAGAGGAGCAATTAGATTTTCATTAATCTGGAGTTAGCGGCTATGCGTCTTCTGTACATTTAATGGTGTTGTCTTTTTAGCATTATTTCATATAGGAATAAAGGACAATTTCCTCTGAAAAATGTTAATGCTGTTTATGACTGGGGTTAATACAATGGTGGACCCCACCGTGACAGCGTTACCACTTTCAGATGGTACATGAGTCATCATGGAGAAGACCTATGTGATTTGGAGTCCATAATTGGTTGAGGTTGATACTGTGTGTTATGTTTTGTACTGACCTTGAATCTACTCAATAAACCCAGACATGTTCTTAGTGTTATCCTTTGTGGTTCATCGTGTTTACTCAATTCTTAATGAAGTTTTCCCATAGAGACCTGTTTAGGGATCTCCCGCCTCTTGCCTATCGGCAGGACAAGAAGCTCTACTGTTTGGATTTCAAAACTCCTGGCCCTTTGTTTCTATGGGATATGTTTGTGAAACTGAACACAGAAGGTGAATAATTTGTTCCCAAACAAAGAACATCATAGGGGGTCAACAGACTTTGACGTTTGCCGAGAAATAGGCGCTGATGTGTAAGCAGAAGTCTGCTCATACCGGCCGACTGCAACACTAAATGACCGCTGATCAGTTACATTTGCCGATCTGTAGCAAGTTAATAGCCTATTTACAAGGCCAGACCACTCTTCACACTGAGCAATGTCTAATAGATCGCTCATTGAGCATAGGCGGCCATTGTTTAAAGCACCGGACAATGCGCTGCTGAGAATGATGATCTTTTGTGCATCAGGTGACCGTAGTTTGTCATTCTGAACCATTATTGTGAAACTAGTGATCCTAAAGGCTGAGTTCACATTTGAGGACCCCTCCGCAGCGTTCTGCGTGAGTATCCAATGTGGACCGCAGCGCCAGCCAGCTCCTATCTTTTATAATGCAGCCACGTGTGCCTTCTGACTGGCATGACCGTGCGCACCATTCACTGCATGTGATCTGTCGCAGCGATGCCTGCGCACAGATCACCCAGTCTCATCCGCACAAGGAATGCAACATGTCACGTCCCTGGTGCGGACGAGACTGTGTGATTTGTGCGCAGGCATCTGCCTGCGCACAGATCACATATCGGAGTGAATGGGTGCACACGGTCATGCGCAGTCAAGCGCAGCACCGTGCGCTCCCATTATAAAGATAGGAGCTGGCGGCCGCTGTGGTCACATTGCGGATCCCTCCGCAGAACGCTGTGGAGGGGTCCGCAAATGTGAACCCAACCTAAGAACGCTCATTTCATGATAATTATGTGGTGGAAATGCCCTTAGGGCTCATTCACATGTACGTTTTTTTCATGTACAAGAAAAACAGACTGCGTTTTATTAGACGTTATCATCAGGGTCATCCGAGTTTTATCACTGTTCGGTCTGATTTTAATAAATTTTTTCTTGTATGTGGAAAAAAAAAAGTTTCTCCATCTCGTCCTTGCTGACAGTCCAGGATATTATTCGAGTGGTCTGCTTTTATTTCACGCACCCACGGATTTACCAAGTTTGACCCGACATATCTCTGCTATTTTGCATGGATTGCTCATGGACATGTGAACACTCTCATTCACCAGTTTAATTAGTTAAACTTCTTTCCTTGGGCCTATTCACCAAATGATATAGTATGATGGCTTTCTGCATGTAGATCAAACAGTCCAGAACTGAAACAACTCTTTTTACCGACCTTGAAACTTTTCTTAGAAAGTTTGTGTGACTTGGAAGGATTGGATAATTTATACTAGAAAATTGGCATAAAATAAATATAGAAACACATGACAGCTCATCCCTGGTACAGATTTCTTTTTCTGGCACACGGACAGCTTAAAAATGTGCCAAATTAATTAACTAGGACTTTGCATGGAACACCGGTCTTAATCAAGTCCCTTTATAAAGCTTTATACTCCTATATAGTCTTCAGAGTATGCCATGATCTTCATGTTGAACGTTGGGGTCTTGCAGGTGGTTGAGCTACATGAACTCAAAGATCTGATCCTGGAGACTCAATTACTTTAACAATTATTTTAGAATAGACAAGACAGAGCATAAAGCCGGCCATACACATCAGATGAATAAATCGCTGGTTGATGGTCGCCAGGTTTTTGGTCCAATCGCTGCGTGTGACACCGGGAGACGCGCGATCAGCCAGCTGCCAGCGCCTCTCAGCAAGCGCTGGGAGCTGGTATCCATAGTAAACTGCAGTATCTAGATACCCGATGTATACTTTGGTTGCCAACCTTCTCCGCTCACCAGCTGGTATTCAAGGTACACAGCGGGTAACTAGGGACCCTTAGTTACCTGCTGTGTACCTTGGATACCAGCCGGTGAGCGGAGAAGGCTGGTAACCAAGGTATACATCGTGTATCTAGGCAGCGCACGCTACCAAGATACCCGCAGTTTACCTTGGAGACCAGCCTGCTCCCGCTTACTGCAGCCTGGCAGCAGGAGCAAGACATTGTGGAAACGATATTTAAATCATTTCCACGATGTCGTTGGTCCACCGATTGCTGGTGAGTTTGCCTGTGTGACGGCTCACCAGCGATCAGCCATCAATGTCGCCGGCGATCAGATCGCTGACGACATTGACGCGTGTGACGGCGCCTTTAGGGAGAGAAGGGTACAGACTCAGGCAAGTGTCAGGAGGGGACCCCTAACCCCTCTACCTTTAGTCAAGGTCTTCTTTCTCTATTGTTACCCTTGTGTTGCGAAGCACACTGTGTCCGTCTGTCCCAGTGTTACAGGTTTGCATAAAATGTCAAAATCTGGACCTACAGCAGTTCTACCGAACCAAGCGCACCCTCCACTGGGGTTAGATATGGGTCTTAGGAATTGTTGCATTTTTCAGATTTCTATACAGGAATGAATTGATCTTTTTTGCAAGTCAGTCTTTACGCAACAAAACCTGAAGCCGTCTACAAAGCTTGTTACACATATTGCCAGGCACAGCATATAAACACACAGCACAGCGTGCACGCATGCCCCTGATATATTATTGCACTTGCAAAATAAAACGTGTGACAAAATTAATGAGCTGCTTGCTGTTCATTTAACAACCCGGAATAAAATACATTGCAGGCAGTCAGACTCCAATAACTACATTCAATAACAAGGATATAACTCATATTAGGTATGTGAAGGCTCGGGACTGGGGAGTTATTGAAGGACAGTGTAACCCCCATCTCTGGCTTGCTTATCTCCTTTTGCACAGCAGTTCCCAGGATTAAAGGATCAATATTTTATTGCAGACTAAACCAAGGGCTCTTGTTACTAAGAAACGCTAATTAGCCGCATAGTGAATTAAAAATTACTTGGATTAGAAGACGGTTAAGAACTGTAATGAATGTATTTTGCTGTAATGAGGAACTGGTGAATAATGAACTCATGCCGGGTGTTATTCCAGGGCAAGGCGAGAGTGTTCTGCGCAGGGCACCATATAGGGATCTCTATGGACTGAACGTACCGGCAGTGTCGCTATGACCAGAGTCCCACATGGAGATAAATGGATGTTCAGGAGTGGATTCAGGTAACCTGTAGTTCTGCACTCGTTAAGGATCAACATCGCTCGTGCACCTCGTCGTTTCACACCAGCTGGAATCTTCAACCTCTCAAGAATACCAGGGCTTTTATACTTTTAAAAGAAATCTCATTTCACAGCTTAAAGGTATAAGAACTAGGGAGGAACTTCACTTCATTCTGCAGAGATTAGGAGTTAAGTCACCGGCGGATTCAGCATTCACAATTCTGCAGAATCAATTCATTGTGGGAACATACACTGCTCAAAAAAATAAACACAATGTAAACTCTGAAGGGCCGCTTTACGTCGCAATATTGTTCCGATATCGCATACGATTTCACGGGAGCGCGCACGTTTTTGGCACTTGTCCAAGATCGCATAGGAGATGTCACACAGGGAGATATCGGCAGGCAACGCAACTACGATGTGGTACGCCTTTTTTCACACGTGTCTGAGCAACGCAGGGAACAACCAATTAACATTGGAGTGAATAGGGGAAGTTGTGCTCCAAATCATAGTTGCGCTGTCACACAGCACGATCCTGCCAGATCGCCTAGCCAATATTGCACAGTGAAGAGCATGCACAATTCACGAAACGATATTGTAGTTGCTCGCGTTGCCCATTTACCACAACACAACGCACCAACGATAACAACTGCAACCCCCTACCACGTGACTTTTTATCGTAGTTGCATTGCGATATCGCGAGGTGTAAAGCAGCCTTAAGTCAATCACACTTCAGTGAAATCAACCAACACTGATTGTCAATCAATATCTCCTGCTGTTGTGCAAATAGAACAGACAACAGGTAGAAATGATCGGCGATTAGCAAGACACCCCCTATAAAGGCCGGTTCTGCAGGTGGTGACCACAGACCATTTCTCTGTTCTCATCCTTTTTGGCATGTTGTTTTGGTCACTTTTACATTTTGTCATTGCTCTCACCCTAGAGGTGGCATGGGGAGGTGTCTACAACCCACAGAGCTTGCGTTCATCCAGGATGGCACATCAATGGGACTTGTGGCAAGGATAGCTGTGTTTGACAACACAGTGTCCAGAGCATAGAGCAGATACAAGGAGACAGGTCAGTACACTAGGAGATGTAGAGGGGGCTGCAGGAGCAAAACAACCCAGCAGCAGGACCACTACCTCTTCCTTTGTACAAGAAGGAACAAAAGGAGCAGTGCCAGAGCCCTACAAAAAGATCCCCAGCAGGCAATTAGGATTCCCATCTAGTAGCGCATTTGACCAGATTCGTCAGAGCTGCAGCAATTCTTGGCGTAGGTTCTACTAGGAGTTTGCATGAGTCAATATTCCTGCAAAATGCAAAAAGAAGAGTAAAGCTTCTTAGAATTAGGCAGGAGACACACTATGCAAGATACTCGCAGGACTTACACAAAATGGCCATTGGCACTCTGGACGGGAACGTGTCAGCTGCATGTGTTTCTATGGAGCGGACGTGCTCCCATTCTGTGTGAGTTCCTGGACCGTTTGGGTGATTCATGGGAGACTCATGAAAGTATCTCACATGCATCTCGCATAGTATGTCTCTGCCTTACAGGGAGGTACAGACATGATCTCAGCAGTCCTTCCCATCTCATTCCCAGAGATGCTCTATAGAATGATCTGCAGACAGTGAAGTCTGAGGAAGCAAACAGATCTATCCGTCTGACTCCTGGAAGCAATCCATGACTAAACGAACCTGGCATGGTGCATTGTCCTTCTGCAATAGGGCAAAGAGATGCCATACATAAAGGGATACATTTGGTAGACCAAACATTATCCACCGGCGTCAGAGGAGCCAGGGTGTGCAAAAAACATTCACCACCATTACACAACCTTCACCAGCCTGAACTGTGGACACCGGACATTGATTCATTCCACTTTCCCCAAATTCTCATCATGGTGCATAAGAAACCAGCGCTATTGGACTGACACTAACCCACAGCGGATAGATCCCTCCAAGACTGCTGGAACACAGACATTGATGGTATGGTGTGGTGTATGGGGTACAGAGATAGTGGGGCCATTCTTCATCTATGGAAATCTCAATGCCACTGGATATCTGAAATTGCTACATGATTCAGATATCCAGTGACATTGAGGTTTCCATTGATGAAGAATGGCCTCACTATCTTTGTACCCCATATACCACACACCATACCATCAATGTTTGTGTTCCAGCAGTCTGGAGGGGTCTATCCACTGTGGGTTAGTGTCAGACCAATAACGGTGGTTTTGTTTGTTAACTTCACCATTCACAATAAAGTTTTCCTCATCCCTCATCTGAAGTCAATTGTCTATGCTGTGAAGATACGAGATGTGCAGCATCTGACACAGCGGATCCTGGAAGCCTGTGCAGCATTTCTTCTGCGGTGTTGCTATCAGTGTGTGAAGAGTGGGTGAAGAGGGTTACATTATCGATCCAACACAATGGGCAGCACTTTGAACACATTTTATAAGTGGTCATAAACTTGTAGATAACTCATGGAAGAATAAAGTTACGTTAAAAACAAGCACACCATTGTTTTTCTTATGAAATTCTCAGTATGTTTGATGTGTCACATGAACCTCTTCCCATTAAAAAAAATAAAGTTGGACCCAAAATGGCCGACTTCAAAATGGCCGCCATGCTCATTACCCATCTGGAAAAGTTTCCCCCCTCCCATATACTAATGTGCCACAAACAGGAAGTTGATATCACCAACCATTTCCATTTTATTTACGTTCATCCACATAAATGGCCCACCCTGTAGATCAGGGGTGGGGAACTCCAGTCCTCGAGGGCCGCAGACAGTGCATGTTTTCAGGATTTCCTTAGTATTGCACAGGTGATAACATAATCACTTGCACTGGTGATGATTCCAATCCCTGTGCAATACCAAGGAAATCGTGAAAACCTGCACTGATTGCGGCCCTCGAGGACTGGAGTTCCCCACCCCTGCTGTAGATGGTCCTACCTCTTCATGTGCCAAAACAGGCCTAATCTAAATAAGGATGTGAAAAAAGGAGTAATTTGCAGTTAAATGAATCAGAGTATCATGATGTAGGGACATAGTCCCTGATTCCAGCGATATGTTACTTACTGGACTGCTTGCTGCAGTTTTGATAGAATTCCTGCTTTCTTCACTGAAGATGTAGCAGTGTTATTAATTTGGAGCTGCCAATCAGTGATGGGGGCAGTATTATACAGATTAGCCGAACTGACCTGTATGAGACAACTATTCCAGCAGTGATAAGGTCCTGCTGATAAAACACTGACTGTACTGAAACTACAGCAAGCTGCCGAGCAAGTGACACATCCCTGGAGTCAGGTTCTCTGCCCATACATTATCCTATTTTCAGATTAAATAGCAAAAATCTACTCACAAAATTACTTTCAAAACCTTGTCTGGGTTGAGCCCTATAGGAGCACATTCCCAATATATACTGCAAAAATATAAATATATATATATTAATGTACGGATGTATTAATACGCTATATGGTCAATATACAAACATTAATATACTCGATGCGTCATCACACTGCAAGTAATGATCGCTCTTAAAGGGAGAAACAATAGTCATCTTGTAGTTATGATATTATGATTGTGCTACTAGGCAACATCTCCAGACGTCTCATGTCTCTTCATCAGGCATGGTATAAGAAAATATTAGAAGAAACACAAATATATACATAACCATGCCTGATGAAGAGACATGAGACGTCTGGAGATCTTGCCTAGTAGCATCATCATAATATCATAACTACAAGATTATTGTGTTTCTCCCTTTCAGAGCGATCATTACTTGCAGTGTGATGACCCATGGTGTATATTGGCCCCATAGTGTATTTGTGCACCTATACATTAATAGTAAAGGTTTGTAGGCCCTCGTGATTCTGAGTTTTGGATAGTCCTTTACTCTTTATAAGCCAATCTTCAGGTCTATTACGACCTGGTGAAATACACAAAGCATTACGGAGGTGACTCGTGAAAACTGCCTAAACTGAGAGGTCACCCGGTACACCGCGCTCAGGTCAGCCGAGCAGATGCTGCAGGGGCCGACAGGACCACAGCCCGGCGCTCACATTTGGAGGACGGCCAGGACATTACCATTCACAGATCTCTGCAAACAAAACGCAAGTCCCTGAGCAGCATCATCCTCTGTTACATGGATAAAGCCAAAATAGGAACCATAAGGAGCGGCAGCTGCTAATGTGAAAGTGTTACACAGCAGCTATTAATGGAGACCTGACAGCCCGGGGATCAGTACATTGTGTGTGCGGTGTATACAGTGAGTGACGGATACAGGAGGAGGCCACACTTCAAGACAGGTGAACAGTAGCCTTAAGGGATTCACATTGCGTTCTCCTACACGTAGGCGCTGACGAGGCCATTGACTGCGTCTGGATGTCCATCTGCAGTAGATGTAAACACCTGAAAATGATGCACAGCAGAGCAACCATTCAAGTCAATGGCCCTGCCAGTGCATACATCCAAATGCTGTATAGCGGATGGGGGTGGAGGGTCAGATATGAGCCCCAACAGGACAACTGAATGTGTAGGGCAAGGCAACATGCAAGTAACCTTCAAGGAAGCAGGAGAGACATGTAAGGCCTACAATGTAATATGCACAGCGACCAGGTTCATCCAAATCATTAAGTCACAAGGGCTCAGTGATCGGCCACAATCGCCATGACGTACCTATACATCATCAGTCTGGAAGCCCTATCCGACTATGACATATAGGTACGTAAACTGTTGTGAAAGGGTTAAAAGGAATCAGTCAGAAGATATTTGGTATACAATCTGAGAGTAACAAAAAACAGTACAAGAAAGCCTTATTCCAGCCATGAATCACTTACTGGGCTGCATTGTGCAGTTTTAATAGAATCCCTGTTTTGTCTTATGTAGATGTAGCAGAGCTGAGACTTCTGTGCCATGTATAACCCCACACCCACCAGACTAGCAACTTTGACTGTGAATTAACAGCAATCAGACAGTCAGTGCTGGGGGCATGGTTAATTGGCCTGACTGCTCTGCATGTGGGACGTAGTCCTGTAGTGATAATCTCCTGCTTATAAAACACTGACTGTATTGAAACTACAGCCAACAGACTAGTAGTAAGTGACATCTCTGGAATCAAGGTCTCTTTCCATGTATCATACTACTTTCAGATTAAATAGCAAAAACCTGCTGACAGATTCCTTTAAAAGTTTTATTGTATCATTAATGGTTACAATTGCAAAAGTGCTTGTAAAAGGAACTTTGTAATGTGCTTGATATTAAGATTCCGCTTTGTTCTCATGAATCGGGGGATTTTGTATTCTGTTATCTGCTTGTTGCAGAGGCAGCTGAGCACACACAGCGCTTGCAAGATTTTTCTAAAGCTGGTTTTATTGTTGGATCTGGTCAGATATACGATCAGTGTGCTTTTCTGATTCAGCAGAGGAAAGGGCTTCAGAAAGCGCACACTTGGGTCAGTGGTAAGATAATGCGGTAGGTCCAAACTATCAATCAATAAGGAGAGCACCACCCAAGGCAAACCGGAGAATGGGAAGCAAAGGAGCGGTGTACTCCTGAAGATCAATGGTGAGGCAACCCGTCTACTGCCTAAGATGCTTTGCCTGAATAATGACTGCAGCATCTAACTGGAAAACATAGTGCAGAGAAATGCCGAACTTCAGCTTACCGGTGTGCACTAGAGTACATATCTGAAGCACGGACTCATCCAGGATGGCTGGGCTGGATACAATGTGATGAGAGCAGAGGAAATGTAGGAGGCTTCAGCACCAGGAAGGCTAATTTCAGAACATATATGTATATGTGGCGCCCCTGCAGGTATGCGCCACAGAATGGTATTACACTTGAATATAAAATGTGTTTTTACTTGTAAGTTGCCAGGTTACGATTTAATGCTTATGGAGTCTATTTTTAGCACTCACCTAGGACCACACCACTTAGTGTAGGGGAAACTGACTTTATGGTAGGTTCCACAGGTGGTGGGCGGAGCTTAGGATAGAGTTAGAGTGACAGTTAAGAATTTACCTCAGACGGCGTTGGGAAGGCAGACAGTGTGGTCACGCCTGGCAGCCTGAGCTGAGTGGAGGGTACCCCAACTATATGTGGGGGCCCAGGACAGATGGCAACGGACCTAGACTGGTAGGAACCAGCTGGTCATGTTGAGGGTTCACAGGTGACACGGATACCGAGGCAGCCAGGAGTTCATCCCTGACTGCGAAGCCGACGAGCTGCAGGCCCAACCAGACCGGGTTGCTGACAGCACCACAAGGTACCTCTCCCCTCATGCCCAAAAGACGGTCCTACACTAGTGAGGAAAGACTGAAACCCGGTGTCAGGTGGGAAACTTGTGCGTTCCTGCTGTTCCCATTTGGACCGGTAATAGTCAATTTAAGCCTACTAGACACAGACTGCAGGACTGGCGGGTGAGCTCTTCCAAGGTGGGAAAGACAGAAAGATCTAGAAAGAGAATAGAAACCCTGAAAGACAGAGAAGGAACATCTAAAGACTCCTTAAGAGAAATCTTGAGTTGGTAACAGCACCCTAAACCAAACTGTACCGTGTATTGTTATGCCATCAGCCGGTACCGAGTAAAGCAAAGTTAAACAAGAATTGGTTTCTGTTATTCTTCTTGCCGCAGCTCAGAGGACTGAACATCATCAACATCTACAGCAGAGGGGTAAGAACTGTACCACCATTTACCATCACTGCCCTCCCTCACCGTCTCATATACCATCACAGCTGCCCTGAGGTAAAGCTCCACCTGTGGGGAGCTGTACCACACACTGCTGCCCCCTCCATCACCTCAGCGGCCGGCCGGCAGCGCTGGTACCACCTTACCAGACCCTACAGGTGGCGTCACGTCCCCCTGTAAATAACCCCTTTTACCCCCACCGTTTACCATCAACACCTGGTATAATTGTTCGCCAGGGCACGGCACCGGGGATACCGACCATCCGTGACATCCCACACAGAAGCCCCGGTGACCGAGTACCCCACGCACCCCAGCTCTGGTCGAAACAAATATATATTGCATTTTATTGAAAGATCTTATTAAAATCATTAAAGAGGACCTGTCACCCCCCCACAAAGATTTCAATCTAAAGTCAGCACTGAATGCAGCATGTATGCTGCATTCAGGCAAGGGGTCCCCCATGTGTTTGTGAGGTTTGTAGCCCTAAATACAGCCTTATGAAAATGTGTAGCAAGAAGTTAGGAGGGCATTACCAGCTCCAGTGTCAGCTCCTTCCCGGGGGCTATTCCTGCCCCCTGCATCTCTGTTCCTCCCTCTCCTCGCCACCTCCTTGATGCCTTGTCAGCTTTACTCGCTCTGCACCTCCTTCTGCTACTTCACGCAGGCACAGAGTGAAGTGTTGCTACTGTCGGCCCCACGCTCCTGACCCGCCTCCCGCCCTGATGTCAGCACTTGTCCCCGCCCTGCTCCATGTATAACACGGAGCAAGGCGGAAACACGTGCTGACGCCCCTCGCTCCTGACTCGCCTCCCACCCTGACATCAGCACTTGTTCCCACCCTGCTCCATGTATAACACGGAGCAAGGCGGAAGCACATGCTGACGCCCCTCGCTCCTGTCCTGCCTCCCGCCCTGATGTCAGCATGTGTTCCCGCCTTGCTCCGTGTTATACTTGGAGCGGGGTGGGAATAAGTGCTGACGTCAGGGCAGGAGGCGGGTCAGGAGTGTGGGGCAGACAGTAACAACACCTCGCTCTGCGCCTGTGTGAAATAGCAGAAGGAGGCACAGGCGCAGAGCGAGTAAAGCTGACAAGGCATCGAGGAGAGGGGAGGAACAGAGACGGAGGGGGCGGGAATAGCCTCCGGGAAGGAGCTGACTCCGGAGCTGGCAATGCCCTCCTGACTTCTTGATACACATTTTTATAAGGCTGTATTTAGGGGTACAAACCTCACAAACACATGGGGGACCCCTTGCCTGAATGCAGCATACATGCTGCATTCAGTGCTGCCTTTAGATTGACGTTTCTTGGGAGGAAAGTGACAGGTCCTCTTTAATAAATCAGAAAATAAAACAGCATAGGCACCTTATGCATTTTGGACTTGAAGTGTCCTTAGTCTATGACTAAAAACACTTAAGTTTGAAATGCATAAGGTGCCTATGCGGTCTTATTTTATGTTTTATTGATGACATTTTTCAACAAAATGTGATTTTTTTTTATAATGCATCAACATTCTGGTGTTGGACAGCGTTATTAACGTGATCCTAAACCCACAACTGACCCCCCGCATCTTTAGACCTGTCCCTGCACCCCCTCTTATCATTTCTAGCCATCCCTTTTGCAGAAAAAATAGTTTTTGTAAAGTAGAGAAAAAGTTATATTACTTTCTCCTGTGTGAGTTCTCTGTTTCTGAGCAAGCCGCAATGGCGGGGCCTGTGTGCTGCTGCCTTGTAATTATGCACACCCCTCTCTGCTTCTAAGAGCCTGGCCGCATCATGAAAGGGACGGGGCTCCGGCATGACGCGGCCAGGCTCTTACCAAGGCATCAAGCAGAGAGGGGCGTGCATAATTACAAGGGAGCAGCACACAGGCACGCCTATTTGCGGCTTGCTCAGAAACAGAGAACTCACACAGGACAAAGTAATATAACTTTTTCTCTACTTTACAAAATCAATTGTTTTCTGCAAAAGGGATGGCTAGAAATAAGAGGGGGTGCAGGGACAGGTCTAAAGATATGGGAGGTCAGTTTGTGGGTTTAGGATCACTTTAAGGTTTTGATCTTTCTGCAGTAGGCTCCCCCTGGTGGAGGCTGCAGGGTAATGCTATGATTGTGTGTCGGGAACCAGATGAGTGCTGACCCCCCCAACCCAAAAGAGCCCCGGAAGCAGCTGCACAATGTGGGTCTCTGCGAGCCATGACTGATACAATGTAACAGAAACATCACAATAAACCCAAGACTTTACGGAAAGTGGTTTATTTGGAGTTATACAAAAAAAAAAAAAAAAAAAAAGGAAAAAAGACCGGGAAAAATAAAAATCCATCTAATATCTGATTATACAGCCGCGTCCGTCTCCGGCTCTTGTTTCTGCCTCTCGGTGACCTGTGGGAAAGGAAACATAATCGTAAACATTAGCGAGTAAAATGATAAAGTTGTCATTATATATTCACACCATGAACGATATGATGGAGCTTTCTGCCAAGGAAAGTGTGTGCGAGCGGAGGGGACACAGGAGACTGATGTGCAGTTAAATGTAACAAAAGATTGGCACAATCCAGCCCAATTAGTGACTCCTCGCTCCGGCCGCGCTCAGTGGTAAATGATGAGCGCTTCAGTCCAGTGTGTCACATACATGTCAGCAAACGTGTGCGGAGGACAGACGGAGGCAACGAGAGGAAGATCAGATGTGATATACAGCGAGAAGTGCCGAAGTCTTCATAGGAACGTCATCCAGGGGCACACACACCCTCCTCATATGCCAGGCACTTATGTAGGTGTAATTGGTAGAATAGGCTCAGAGCACACAAGTGCTGAGATTACTGGACTGATGAGCAGCGCAGCACATATAATGTGAAGAAAAGTACAGGACACATCAGAATAACGGAATTCAGGTTTCTCATTTCATCCCATCACACCTGTGTATGACCTTTGCCCCTTGCACCCAGTCTATGACCTCCATTCCTGTCCCCCATCTATGACCTCCATCCCTCACCTCAGTGTATAACAGCCAGCTCTATTAACCTGGTGTATGACGTCCACCCCTCGTGCCCTGATCTTTGACCTCCATCCCTGTCCCCCATCTATGACCTCCATCCCTCACCTCAGTGTATAGCACCCAGCTTTATCACCCCGGTGTATGACTTCCACCCCTCGCCCCCCCCCCCCCCTCGATCTATGAACTCCATCCCTGTTCCCCATCTATGTCCTCTGCCCCTCGCCTCAGTGTATAACAGCCAGCTGTATTAACCTGGTGTATAGCCTCTGCCCCTCACCTCAGTGTATAACAGCCAGCTTTATCATCCTGGTTTATGATCTCCGCCCCTCGCCTCCCCCGATCTATGAACTCTATCCCTGTCCCCCATCTATGACCTCTGACCTTCAGCTCAATGTATAACAGCCAGCTCTATTAACCTGGTGTATGACCTTCGCCCCTCACCCCAGTCTATAACATCCACCCCTCGCCTCTGTGTATAACAGTCAGCTCTATTAACCTGGTGTATGACCTTCGCCCCTCACCCCAGTCTATAACCTCCACCCCTCGCCTCTGTGTATAACAGTCAGCTCTATTAACCTGGTGTATAACCTCCACCATTCGTGCCCCGATCTATGAACTCCAACCCTGTCCCCCATCTGACCTCCGCCCCTCACCTCAGTGTATAAGAGCCAGCTGTTTTAACGCGGTGTATAACCTCAGCCCCTCACCCCAGTGTATAACAGCCAGCTTTATCACCCTGGTGTATGACCTCCGCCCCTCGCAACCCCACCAATCTATGAACTCCATCCCTGTCCCCCATCTATGACTTCCACCACTCACTCCAGTGTATAACAGCCAGCTATATTAACTTCCTGATGTATGGCCTCCGCCCCTCACCCTCAATCTATACCCTTCGCCCCTCACTTCAGTGTATAACAGCCAGCTATATTAACTTCCTGATGTATGGCCTCCACCCCTCACCCTCAGTCTATACCCTTCGCCCCTCACCTCAGTGTATAAAAGCCAGCTCTATTAACCCCATGTATGACCTCTGCCCCTCTTCCCTGGTGTACAACCTCCGGCCCTTGTCTTCCTTTACTAATGTGACAGAGCTCATTGATACCAGTGCAGTCTGGTAATAGACGTCATGAACAGACTTGTTATACTGGTGACATTTCTTCCTCCAGAATCTTCCCTCAACACCTGAGTGATATTATTGAGAAGTTGAAGGAGCCGCAGCAACTCAGCCATGAAGTGGAGACCACGTAAGCAGGGACACCGAGTGCTGAGGGGCAGAGGACAGAAAACTCACCAACGCTCTGCTGACTCCATAACTGCAGAGTGCAGACCTCTATCATGGCTGAGCAGCGTACATCACTTGGCACAATGCTGAGCGTCAGATGGAGTGATGTAAAGCTGCCATCACTGGACTCTGGAGGAGACGTGTTCTGTGCAGTGCTGGATCACACTTCTCTAGATGGCTTCTGATGGACAAATCCGGGTTTATTGAAATATCAGGAGAACGTTACTCGCCTGACTGTATGATGGCAGCTGTTGAGTTTGGTGGAGGAGGGATAATACAATGGGTTGTGTTTGAGAAACCGTCTCGACCTCTTCATCCAGTGAAGGGGAATCTTAACACTTCTCCATACAAGATATTTATACAGTTGTAGCTCTAACTCTGTGGAGTTTAGGGAGGCTGGACTCCAGGAAGGCCACAGGTTTCTGAAAACAATAAAGCCGGATCTACAGCACCACCTATAGGACAAGAGCTGAACTACTTTATGTTTGGAAACAAGTCCCCATTTGCACAGTTTTATTTTCTATTGCAGCCATCGCAATGTTATCTTGGTCTCTTAGGTTGTTAATATAATATGTCCAATGTTTTATATTGTGGGTTCTGATAAAGCTCCTCAAACGCTGATCATAATCACAGTGGTCTTCCTGGTCATACGCCGGCCAGGAGCGTCTCTAGGCTTCTGTCTGGTCATTAAAGGGTGAGAGAAGCCGGTGGTGATTGGGTGCAGGGTTCGCATGTCATAATGTCACGTGGGCCCCGAGAATGCGACTTCTGACGTCACCGGAGGAGACTAAAGGCTTTCTTATTTCTATGGGGTGCACATGGGGAATGAGGAGTTCTCCAAGAAGTGGACAACCCCTTAATGATTGATCTCATTTGCTTTGCTATGACGACCCTGGGAATCGCCCCGTGATGAGTCCCATTTTGTAAGGCACCTTAATAAATGTAGCATGGTGAACACAATGGTGGGTGACCAGGTATACACGATACATTGCATTTTGCAGGCTGGAGCTCTCCCTCCTCGGTGCATGTACAGCTGATGACAGGTCGCATTCGACTCCATCAATTCTTGTTTACAGACACAGTGATTTCAGCCTCCTCGTCAATACGACTTGTGTCTTCCAGCTATTGTTCCCGCGCTCTCCAGTCTGAAGAGCAGCTTCAACAAACCTGAGAAAATCTCAGAGCGGATCATTGAGATGACAGAGACAGCCGAGGCTGGAAATCCTCATTGTCCTTCATCGATAAATGTCCATATCATTACAGCGCGGGTGCCCGGATGGGGGCAGATATGTAACTGGTGACTGTTTATCCAGATCAGAGCAATCCAGTATATGAAGTGGCACTCAATACCAGGCGAGGCATGGCGGCTACATGGGGTTGCTAAGATGGCTATTTTCACGCTTTATCTGCACTGATATTATACACAGAGCTGATCAATACTGCCCTATAATACAATCCTGAGCTGCACATACTAGTCGCGCTGATATGTGATCTGTGCAGCTGCAACAGCAAACCACTGCATTAAAATAAAATGCTACCCACTGTTATACGGTATGAAGGGTTAAAAAAGTAATCTCATCCATAAGAGAGATAACTTCACAATCACTGGGGCCCACATACATGGACCACCAACAATCCCAGGACCATGATTGTAGTGATGGACGATCGTCCACCTGTCCACTTATTCTTACTGTGCACACTGTAATTCAGACTGAAGGTAGCAACAAAGGAGGAACGGTAAACAAGAAGTAAAGAAACGTGTGATGATAGCAAACGTGTGTACCATTAGATCTTCAAAATTACCTCTTATACCCGAAGGCGATAGGTACACCCGTTGGTCTTGTCTCTCTGATGCAAACTCATGCACGAGATGCATTACTGATCTGATCAGCCACACGTTACTAAGAGCACAGATCAGATCAGAGACCTGATCGGCCCTGTTAACCCTTTAGATCGCGCCCTGTGATAACAAGCCTCTTATGGCTATAAATAAAAAAAACTATGGGAGGCAAAAATGAAAAACAGAAAACATAAAATCGCTGAGGCTGAAGGTGTGGGAAACCTGTTATATCCTTTTATTTTTTTTAGGGTATGTGCACACGATCCAGAGTTGTGTGTTGGACGCCGTGCCTCCAGACCTGTGGGAAGCTGTGGGTGAACACAGGGTGGCTTTTCCTTGCATTTACCTGCTGGAGATCGCGTCTGACTCCGCAGCATTAAGTCAACATGCTGTGGAGATGCGGCAGGACATCTTGACTGGGGTCTGAGGAGTCAAAATTTACATTTTTTGGTACTATCCTTAAAATAGGTGAGCGAATGTTTTTTCACAGGTATAGTGCCCACCGTGAAGTATGGAGGGGGAGCTATGATGGGGATTACCTGAAGACATTGTTGGCAATTTATGACACAATTCACTCTTACCCACCATGGCTGCCACAGCATTTTATTACGACATGCCATCACATCTGGTTTGCACTTAGATGGACCATCATTTGAGATGCAACAGGACAATGATCCAAAACACCTCCAGGCTATGTAAGGACTATGTGGCATAGGGCTGAGATGGAGGCTGCGTCACAGGACACTGGCCTCCACCAACACCCAACCAGAACCTAACAGAGAAGGCAAAGAAGCCAACAAACACTCTGCACCTCTGGGAACTCTTCCAAGAATGGTTGAATCCACGAGGTGATGAAGCTGCTTAGATGAATGTCAAGGGGTGTAAAACTTTCATCAGAATAAAAAGGGGGTACTTCAAGGAATCCAAGGTTTAACACACTTTGGTTTGTTTCATTTCTTTACTCCTTATTTCCATACATGCTCCTTTGTGGTTTTGCTGCCTTCAGTCTGAATCTACAATGTGCATTTTCCAAAAC
>JARQOC010000002.1:51594077-51695395 GCA_033576535.1 Allobates femoralis | reverse complement strand
AAGATATATTGCTTATGAGGACTGACAGTCCAACCAGCACTTTATAGTAAAGCTCACCCCGGTGGTTGTGATTGGAACATTGTCGTTCAACATCATTCTACAACACAAACATTTGGACCTGTTACAAGTAAAGCATCCCAAATTTTCAAGTCTGGGGCCCTAATTAATTCTTTCTTCTTGTTTCCAAATCAGTATTGCTTGGAGAGACTAGACTTTTTAAATTCCGGCTCCTTCTATAAATGAAATATGGTTTGTCTGGCAATTGTTTTGCCAGAATAGGGTCAGCTTTCAAGATGAACCAGTGCTTTTCTATTAGTTTTTGAACTTTTAGTTGTAATTGATTAAAGGTAGTTATTAGACTCAAATATTTCACTTTCCTCTCAGCAGGAATTTTCTAAGTAGAATTCCTAGTAATACAGGAATCGTGTGACAGAGAATGAGTTTTTTTGAAGCATCCCAAGCAACTTCCTTGGATAGCCCTTCTGCAGAAATCTCTGCTTCAGGACTTCTGATTCCTTAAAAAATCTTGGTCTAGTGAGCAATTCTTGTACACCCTCCAATACTGCCCGTAGGGTATATTCCTTATCCAACTGGGAAGGTGTGCACTGTCAAACCTAAAATAACTGTTTACATCTACTGGTTTTAAATGTTGATGTAGACACACTCTCTAGTTTATCAAGTTTAATATGGAGGTCCAAAAATTGTATAGAGCTACTTGATTTGGTAACTGTAAATCCTTTAGGCCCCAAGGGTTCCTGTTAAGCTCATTCACAAAATCAAGGACCTTTGTCTTTGGTTTGTTCCTATCAGAAAAAGATCATCAATATAATGGCGATAAAATTAAATGCGGCCGTTAGCCCGGCTAGACTGTGCAATGAATACGGTTTCAAACATACCTATAAAAACATTTGCATTAACTGAGTGCGAACCTCGTCCCCATCGACAGACCTTTACCTGCTTATATATTCGGCCATCCAATGAAAACACATTATTATTATTAAGGATAAAATCAATCGCTGATAATAAATATACTTGTTGTTCCTCTGGCAAAGAAGTATCAGTGCTCAAATAAACATCAACAGCTTGTAGGCCTAATGTGTGGGTTATATTACTTTAAAGTGAGGCTAACGTCGAGGGTAAGCAACAAACACCCATTTCAAAGGGGCAGTTCTTTTAGAAATTTAATAAATCGGATGAGTCCTTTGGCAGTTCACTGAGCTGTAGGTTGGATTTTGCTAAAGGGAAAAAAAAAAGCTCTTTAAATCTTCCTTAGCGAGTGTGTCATGAGCTGAGTGTGACCAGAGCGTAAGTGCGTATGAAAGTAAGTGTGTGACTTGTGATTCAGTGACTTTGGATTCAGGGAGTTTGGAAGGGAGGACTTACTGAATTGCTGGTTGTTTTTATTAATACTTTACATTTCTTTTTACTTATCATCTGTCTGGTGCAATCTCCATTAGGAAATGAGCTCCATAATTGACAATGCCATCCAGTGTACATCTTGCCACATATATGCAATCCTTGAACAGCCGGTCGAGGCTGCATACTGCTGTGTGAGATGTGAGCATGCTGTGCATTTGGAAGCCCAGATACTGGATCTAAATCAACAGCTGGGACACTGAGATCCATAGACAATATGGAAAGTAGTCTGTTGCTCACTGAACAGCTGCTCAATGGGATAGATGTGGAGGAGGATGGTAGCATTGAGCTGCAGGACAGTGAGGCAGCTAGCTGGGTGACAGTTAGAAGGTGGGGTAGAGGGAAGAGTGTAAGGGAGGCTAGCCCTGATCGCAAATAAATTTGATAAGTTGGCAGATGAGGGGGTTGTCAGTTCAAAGATAGCACTGCTGCAGCAAGACACGACTCTGAAAGCCAGAGGAGTGTCTGCTCCAGTAAGTGGAAAAACAGGAGAGAAGGGCAGGCCAGACAGGTGCTGGTAGTGGGGGATTCAATTATTTAGGGGAACAGATAGGGCAATCTGTCACAAAGACAGGGATCATCAAACAGTGTGCTGCCTACCTGGCGCTCGAGTCCGGCACATCGCTGATTGGGTTGACAGATTACTGGGAGGGGCTGGTGAAGACCCAGCGGTCATGGTGCACATTGGCACAAATGACAAAGTTAGAGATTGGTGGAAGGTCTTGAAAGATGATTTCAGGGAATTAGGCTGCAAGCTTAAGGCAAGGACCTCCAAGGTAGTATTCTCTGAAATACTGTCCTGAACCACGTGCCACACCAGATAGGCAACGGAAGTTAGGGAGATAAGTAAGTGGCTAAGGAATTGGTGTAGGAAGGAGGGATTTGGGTTCGTGGAAACTGGGCAGATTTCTCTGTTTGCTACAGGTTCTATGCTAGGGAGGGCTGCACCTCAATAAGGAGGGTGCAGCTGTGCTTGGGGAGAAAACGGCTAGAAGGTTGGAGGAGTGTTAAAACTAGGGATTGGGGGGAGGGTATTCATTGTACAGGAGGGGAAGATAGTGTAAATAGTAACCTATTGGCTGTTTGTTGTGGCACAATTCTAGCTTTCCCACGGCCTTGGCCTCTGCATGCTTCATCACCATCAAGTCCAGTTCCTTGTCCCTTGCCACCGGCCTTGCATACTTTTAACGGTGTGCTATATGGATTTTAAAGTGTCTATATACTCTGAATATATACAGATAAATTAATACTAAAAAGGACTGTTGTTTGGATGGCTAGATAGTTATTAAAAGCCTGCACATCAGCCCCAGATGTGTTGACTGGTATACAGCCTCATGTGGTACACCGAAGTTACCTCCTGCTGTATACAGCTAAATTAATCCTTAGAAGGACTGTTGTTTTGATGGATAGATAGATATTAGAAGCCTGTACAGCACTCCAGATTTGCTGGCTGGTATATAGCCTCTTGTGGTACACCAAAGATTGCTGTATACCCCTCCTGCCTGTATACAGCTAAGTAAATCCTTAGAAGGACTGCTGTTTTGATGGATAGATAGATATTAGATACCTGTACAACAGCCCCAGATGTGCTGACTGGTATACAGCCTCTTGTGGTACACCGCAGTGTGCTATATACCCCTCCTGCCTTTATCAGCTAAATAAATCCTTAGAACGACTGTTGTTTTGATGGATAAATATATATTAGAAGCCTGTACACCAGCCCCAGATGTGCTGACTGGTCAACAGCCTCTTGTGGTACACCAACGTGTGCTATATACCCCTCCTGTCTGTATACAGCTAAATTAATCCTTAGAAGGACTGTTGTTTTGATAGATAGATAGATAGATAGATAGATAGATAGATAGATAGATAGATAGATAGATAGATAGATAGATAGATAGATATGAGAAGCCTGTACACCAACCCCAGATGTGTGGACTAGTATATAGCCTCTTTTGGTTTACCGAAGTGTGCTTTATACCCTGCCTGTCTGCCTGTATACAGCTAGATTAGTCCTTAAAAGGACTGTTGTTTTGATGGATTTTAGCACCTACACTACCTAAACGATTAAGTAGTTTTTACTCTGAAACGCATCTAGTGTTTTTCCCCTTAGGGGGCACCTGTATCACTATTTTTATTGAATAAAGGACATAAGCCACATCGGTGGCACCAGAATTATTCTTGTTATACTAATCTGAATGGTTGCCTCCCATCTATCCGGAAGCCTGGGAGTCTGGAGGTATTGGTCAGTGGAGCAGAACTTCATTATACTACCTAAAAACCTAAAAGACCCAAAATGTGTCCCTCATTCATCAGCACCTCTCCTGCACTAGCTGACAATGTGGAGCAGAGTGACGAGCACAGTGCCTTCAGGTCTTATATAGACCTGATGAGGCTGTGCGGCAGCAAATCACTGTAATGTCAAACCAACATGTCTGGGCATTACAGTGTGTGGCAGCCAATCCCTGCATATGAGCTGGCTCTGCAAAGAGCGCCAACATGCAGGGAGATTGAACCAAGCATGAGCCCGATCATCTTACCGGTACTCAGTGCTTACCGAGCATCGCGAGTACTGTAATGCTCGGTTGATCACCAAGTACTGGCAAGCATGCTTGCCCATCACTAGTTAAGTTCAATGTGGAAATGAGACTTATTAGTGGCGGTAGAAATCCAGGATGGATCACTGAATTTGAACCCTCCTCAGTCATCGTTGTAGGATCCATTACTGCTGTTGGTCAATGTTGTGCCAACAATCCTATGTTGGAGGCTGAACCTATTAATCCATTTTGGGTACCTGCATTGAATTCATTTCCCTTCTTCAAACTATCAAGATGTGGAGATTCTTTCTTTATTCGCAGAGTGTTGGTCATCTTCTAGGGCCACACTAATAAACACTGGATTACCTATTGGTTCAGTTGTTAGCTCTGAACAAGGCCCCCCTGGTTTTCCACTGTACAACCCCTGGCAAAAATTATAGAATCACCTGGCTCGGAGGATATTCATTTAGTTGATTTTTTAGAAAAAAGTTTTCATTTTGGAATAGGGATGGGCGAGTCTACTCGCTAGGACTCGTTACTCGGCGAGTAGTAAGGGACTCGCAGGACTCGGTACTCGGCGAGTTTCCCAGCGATTACTCGCACAGTAACGAGTCCAATGCAAGTCAATGGCAATCCTAGTTTTGTCAGAGTTTACTTTTTCTCACTTGCTATATCACATCGCTATGTAGCTTGAATCTCCCCAAATCGTTTAAACAATCGCACCGCTTCACGGATACCCGCTGTCAGCAGCGAGTCTGAGCGAGTCTGAGCGAGTCTACGAATCCGAGTCCTGTATACTGTATTCGGGACTCGCGAATACAGAATCTGTTATGTTCCGACAAAGCTTCCGAGACAGCCTAGCTGTTAGGTCAGAAAATTGTGAAGATGGACAAGCATGTTAGCCAATCATATTCAGTAATGCCACAGCCATGTTGGTTGTGGCAGGACTATGATTGGCTTCTGTCCATCGTGATGCCTATGTCATGTATGAGAGGCGAGGCTGTATATAAGCCTTGCCACCGCCATTTCCTCCACATTCCTGTGACGATCTGAGCTAGTGCAGGGTGAGGTAGATGCTGGAGAGTCATAGGGAGTGTCAGTCAGTGTAGGGAAACTTCAAGATTCCTTATATTTAACCCAAACAGCTCTTCTGAGAGCTACCAGGAGGACAGAGGAGAACTGTGTAGAGGACTGTAGGCAGGCAGGCAGGCAGGGAGGAGCAGCCTTTATGGTGGGTTTACACATTGCGATATCGGCGTCCAACTCCGACCAAAAGTCACGTGATTCATGCGTTGGACCCGATATCGTTCCTGCTTGTACGGTGTGAACATCTGATACGATGCAGGAACAATGGTAAACCGATATCGGGGGTCGAATGAGCGTGCTATTCAACCGCCCGATATCGGATGCCGGTTGGAGCTGGATAGTCCCGTGTGACAGCCCAACTCCGATGTGTACTGCAACGTCACCCATTCACTCCCATGTTAAACTGTTTGTTCCTGGGTTGGGGGCCGTACACATCGTAGGGACGCTGTATCCCGATATCACAGGTGTAAACCGCCGATGTGATTCAGGGAAAACCGGGCACGAAATGCGTGCTCCTGCGCGTTGTATATGATATCGGAACGATATCGTGACATGTAAACCCATCATTACAGTGCACACAGGACCGACCTCATAGCTTAGCTTACTCACACAGCTTTCATAATAGCTGAAGTCAGAGGCTTAGCTGAGGTACTATTTCTTATTTTTTTGCACCTGATAGATTTTGGGTCATAATAACCCCTTCAGCTTTATTTTCTCTGTGGCAGAGCAGTGCGTTGCTGCTCTCCTACCTGCAAATAGCAGTACGCCACCTGCTTGTGCGACTACTTGTGCGCACTTAATAATTTTTGCAGGGACTAGTGTGCTGCTTCACTGCCAAGTGTTAGCACACACTTAACCCACCAAAACGGCAATGCGGGCGCTTTCCGAGACACATCTGCGATTTGTAAATCGCACATTACTTGCTATTACTCGCTTCTCCATTCATTAATATTGGACTCGCTAGACTCGCAACGAGTAGCGAGTCCCGGGCTCGAACTCGCTAGAGTCAAGCGATTCTGAGTAATTTAGGACTCGGCCTTAACTAATTTTTGAGAAAAAAAGCAGATCACAGACATGGCACAAAGTAATTTCAAATGGCAACTCTCTGCCTCGAAGAAACACTAAAAGAAATCTTGAAAAAAAAAGTGTGCTAGCCAGTAACAGTTACTCAAACATCCTTTCAATTGATGGGATAAGAAAAGTGTCCAAAATATCAATGTAAACTTGGACATTTATTGAAGATGTAATGACAGCCATCTCCCCAGTGCCTTTACCTGACATGCAGCCTGATATCATCAATGACTTTGGAAATTTACATGTTCTGTTTAGGAAGTTATCTTTATAAATCTCATTGGAACGACACCAAACTAAAGTTCCAGCATCATCACCTTGTCCAATGCAGATTCGCGATTCATCACTGAATATGACTTTCATTCAGTCATCCACAGTCCACGAGTGCTTTTCCTTAGCCCATTGTAACCTTGTTTTTTTGTGTTTAGGTGTTAATGATGGCTTTTGTTTAGCTTTTCTGTATGTAAATCCCATTTCCTTTAGGCTGTTTATTTACAGACATTAACTCCAGTTTCCTTCCATTCGTTCCTCATTGGTTTTGTTGTGCATTTCCTGTTTTGGAGACATATTCCTTTAACTTTCCGGTCTTGACGCTTTGATGTCTTCCTTGGTCTACCAGTATGTTTCCCTTTAACAACCTTCCCATGTTGTTTGTATTTGGACCAAAATTTAGACACAGCTGACTGTGAACAACCAACATCTTTTGCAACATTGTTTGTTGATTTACCCTCTTTTAAGAGTTTGATAATCCTCTCCTTTGTTTCAATTGACATCTCTCGTGTTGGAGCCGTGATACATGTCAGTCCACTTGGTGCAACAGCTTTTCAAGGTGTGATCGCTCCTTTTTAGTGCAGACTAACGAGCAGATCTTATTTGATGCAGGTGTTATTTTTGGGAATGAAAATTTACACGGTGATTCCATCATTTTTTCCTCAGAATTGAGTGATTCCATCATTTTTTTCCCTGCTTGGTCTGAAAAAAGTAACCGCTACTGCTAGCACATTTTTTTTTCTTTCAGTGTTTCTTCAAGGCAGAGAGTTGACATTTGAAATGACTTTAGTTTTGTGCCATGTCTGTGATCTGCTTTTTTTCTTCAAAATTAAACAACTGAATGGACATCCTCCAAGCCAGGTTATTCCAAAATGTTTGCCAGGGGTTGTACTTATGGATGGATCCAGTCGTGAAATCAAAACAGGAGGCGAAGATGGAGATGAAGATGGAGATCTTATAACTTCTCCTGTTTCATTCCGATCATTCTCAATTACCCCTACTGATTCTTGTGAACTTTTAGTGTCAACTTGTGATGCTAAAACTGTATGAAGTGTTAATAACGATAAATCAATTTGTGCTGTTTCTTCATTCAAAACTGGTGCTGTGAAATTTTTAAACCCAAAATCTAATTGAGAATGCAGTGTATTAATTATTTCATTACATTAATTTACATTACTAGGAATTCCACTCAGAAAATCCCTGCTGAGAGAAAAGTTAAAGATTTGAGTCTAATAACTACCTTTAATCAATCACGAATAAAAGTTCAAAAACTAATAGAAAAGCTCTGGTTCATCTTGAAAGCTGACCCTATTCTGGCGAAACAATTGCCGGACAAACCAGGTTTCATTTATAGAAGGAGCCGGAAATTAAAAAGTATGGTCTCTCTCAAGCAATACTAATTTGGAAACAAGAAAAAAGAATTGAAGATTTGAGATGCTTTACTTGTAACCGGTCCAAATGTCTGTGTTGTAGAATGATGTTGAATGGTACGACAACGTTCCAATCACAAACCACCAGAATGAGCTATACTATAAATGTGCCGGTTGGACTGTCAGTCTTCATATGCAATATATATTTTACAATGCCTTTGTGGCTTTCAATATGTGGGTCGTACCATTCAGACACTTCATGCAAAGATGAAAAAACACAGTCAAAACATGCAAAACTTTTTTACAGCACAGTGTTTCCAAGCATTATTGTTTGTTTCATCAAAAAGATCCAACAAGCGTGCAGTTGTGCATTGTTGACCAGGTCCCGGTCAGTATACAGAATCGCTTTAATGCAATGATTAAAAAAGAAAGTTATTGATTTATAAGCTCGGTACTTGAATCCTGAGGGCGTGAATCTGACCACTGAGAACACAGCAAAGTAATGGTTAAAGAATGTCCTAAGTTTTTACTGCATGATTTTTGATAAATTGTTTGCATTTTAATACTAATTTTTCACTGTATATGTAGTTTACATTGTCTATTTTATATTTTTTTTAGGTATTACATCTGGGAAAGTAAGTAATTTTTGATATTTTAAAATGAATGGTCAATTGGGGCTTGAATTTGTATTATCACCTGGGTATTGGGTATTGGAACGTGATACAGGAGGTGTTTTATTGAGATATTTATAAGTGTTTTTAATCTTATGCTATATTGCTTTTATTTCCAGTTGTGTTTTTAATTATCCAGTGTTTTTTTTAGTATATTTTATGTGTATTTTTATCCACAGACATACCTTAGGTTACCTCCAGCATTTTTATGCATAGATCTTGTCTATAAGGAGTTAAAAGAGGCTTTGAATGTAGCAATGTTTCTATACCATGTTCCAAATTATTATGCAAATGTTCTTTTTCTCTGATTTTCCTAAATGGTTGGTGCAAATGACAGTCAGTGTAATAAAAGTCATTACCCATTAGAGTATACATCAAATTTTATTGAAGAAACCTCCCAATGATAACAGTTTAATCTTCAAAATTAGAAAAAACTCTAAATGCACTGTTCCAAATTATTAGGCACGTAGAGTTTCTAAACATTTGATATGTTTGAAAGAACTGAAAATTCTCATTTGTTGAATTTGCAGCATTAAGTGGTAACATTCACTGAAATAAAAAGCTATTTAACTCCAAAACATCCTAACAGGCCAAGTTACATGTTGACATAGGAACGCTTCTTTGATATCACCTTCACTAGTCTTGCATCCATTGAACTTCTGGAGAGTTTCTGCTTGTATTTCTTTGCATGATGTCAGAATAGCCTCCCAGAGCTGCTGTTTTGATATGAACTGCCTCCCACCCTCATAGATCTTTTGCTTGATTATACTCCAAAGGTTCTCTATAGGGTTGAGGTCAGGGGAAGATGGTGGCCACCCCATGAGTTTATCTCCTTTTATGTCCATAGCAGTCAATGACATAGAGGTATTCTTTGCAGCATGAGATGGTGCATTGTCATGCATGAAGATGATTTTACTCCTGAAGGCACCTTTTGGTTTTTGTACCATGGAAGAAAGTTCTCAGTCAGAAACTCTATATACTTTGCAGAGGTCATTTTCACACTTCAGGAACCTTAAAGGGGCCCTACCAACTGTTTCCCAATGATTCCGGCTCTAAACATAACTCCTCCACCTCGTTGCTGACATTGCAGCCTTGTTGGGACATGGTGGCCATCCACCAACCATCCACTACTCCATCCATCTGGACCATCCAGGTTGCTCGGCACTCATCAGTAACAAGACTGTTTGAAAATTAGTCTTCATGTATGTCTGGGCCCACTGTAACCGTTTCTGCTTGTGAGCACTGTTTAGGGGTGGCCGAATAAAAGGCTTATGCACCACAGCAAGCCTTTGAAGGATCCTACCCCTTGAGGTTCGAGGGACTCTAGAGGCACCAGCAGCTTCAAATATCTGTTTGCTGATTTGTAAGGCCTTTTTAGCAGCTGCTCTCTTAATCCGATGAACTTGCCTGCCAGAAACCTTCCTCATTCTGCCTTTATCTGCACAAACACATCTGTACTCAGAATCAGCCACAAATCTCTTCACAGTACGATGATCACGCCTAAGTTTTTGTGCAATATCTACTGTTTTCATCCCTTGTCCAAGGTATTGCACTATTTGTTGCTTTTCGGCAGCAGAGAGATCCTTTTTCTTTCCCATGTTACTTGAATGCTATGGCCTGCTTAATATTGTAAAAGCAATTCAAGAATGCGCACATAGGGTAATACCTTCTTTTATAAGGCTGAAATATGTGTAAAAAGGGAGCTGCTCACCTGATGCAGTTGTGAAAACCCACAACTGGTAATGATCGCTCATCTGTGAGTGGTTTGCTGCAGGACCGTACTTCCACAGATCACCGTGGTTCAATCAGCGTGTAGGACAAAGTACCGTGGGTCCGCGCTGCCACTTCAATTAATGGAGATAAAAACCAGCCACACGGGAATATCTGGATTAAACAGGATTCTTCTTTAATAGTCCAACATGTTTCTGAGTTATCTCCCAACTCCTTCCTCAGGGAATTCCCTGAGGAAGGAGTTGGGAGATAACTCCGAAACATGTTGGACTAATAAAGAAGAATCCTGTTTAATCCAGTCATTCCCGTGTGGCTGGTTTTTATCTCCATTAATTGAAGTGGCAGCGCGGACCCACGGTACTTTGTCCTACAAGCTGCTTAATATTGTGGAACACCCAGTTTTCCTTTTATTGGGCTCACCTGCCAAACTAATTATCACAGTTATCTGAGATTGATTTCAGTGATCCAAAGAATCCTGAGACACAATACCATCAATGGGTTTCATTGAAAAAAAAAAACCCTATGACACTTAAAACCAATTTGCATAATAATTTGGAACATGGTGTATTGGCTATTATATACTTTTAAGTCACCCTCCCCTTTACACTTGTAACTCCCACCTGAGGAAGACGGCAATCCGCTGTCGAAACACGTTGTGGATATACTAATTAATAAATAGGTTTGAACAACTTAATTCCCTGTCTGTGGCCTCCCTGGTATTAGTGTGGAGCCCACTGGGACAGGGTACTCAGAACCGGAGTGGGGTATCACGGGGATTATCATGGCGGTCTTGGTCTGGACCGTCTCCCGAGCCCACAAGTAAAGGGGTTATTTACAGTGATTGTCGTGACGCCACCCACAGGTTGTGGTCAATGGGGACCACCACTGCTGCTTGCTTCTGCCAGGAGGTTGGATGGGGCTGCAGCTGGATGGATGAGCCCGCCGTGGGTTGGGCTGCTCCTTACAGGGTAAATAACAGTATGGCATGCAAGGACACAAACACTGGAGACTCTGGCAGCGTTCACCGGGTTTTACTCAAGCTCTTCACAGTACAGTTCACAGTTCATACATAATTTACTCTTTGCCAATACCCCTCCTGCAGTCAAGCCTTCCTTCCAGTCATATCCCCTCTTTCTTACTCCTTTCAGGCCTCTAATTCTTCCTGTGTGCCATATGGCAGGTCGCTCGGGCTCTTGTTTGGCTTCCCCCTATGTGTGGGTAGGTAAGCTCTGAGTCCTATATGCCACTGTGTCTCATAGCACTTTGTTAGGACAGCAGACTTGAAATCTGCACCTCCCCGCTGGAATGTCTGTGATCTGGGCTTGAAGCTCCACTCACCTCCAAGCCAGCACTCTGGTATTGGCCTAGCCTCCAGTGTCCCTGCTGTACTAAGGATCCACCAGGCTCTGTCCCACCCATGTGACTTCTGCACCAGAAGGGATTTTCCTCAAAGTCTACCTTTAGCCATGCTGCCGTGTTCCTCTCTGGCCTAGCTATACTGGCCTAGTCCTGGTCTTTACTGCTTGGCACCCTCTGGTCTACTACTGCTACTTCCTGTTTTTCCCCTTATGTACCCAGTCCGCCACCCCTTGCCCGCCTAGAGTCCCGGGCTCCGGTTGGGTGTTGCATTCTGTGGGTGTGCTTTGGGGTGCTTTTGTATAAGCTGACTACCCTCTGCTTGACTGCAATTCCCTCTTGTAGCAACCCTATATGCATGTGCGCCACATTAGCACTCCTGTAACCACATATTTAATGTTCCTTTGATCTTTCCTCCCCTTTGGGAGACTGTGGTGGAGTTGCTTGTCACCCGGAGAACCCGCAGTAACATGTCCAGGACCCAACTTGACTTATTTCTGCTGACTCAGTGTCAGCTGGCCAATCTCCCAGTACCATGTGACCGTACCAGGAAGGGGACATCAGAGCCTCCTCATGTCACTGCTCTGCAGCGGGGCATACGGTGCCATTTACCAAGGTTGTGCAGGGAGTGCACAACCTGAAAAGGTGAGAGGCGTAACACCCCACCTCTAAACTAACCCCATCATCCACCGGGTACTTCTCATTTGCACCCATCTGTTTTTGTCTTCCATAATTACAAAGCAGTGGCCCTCGACTTGCAGCAACCTACCCTCAACCTGCTTGTTTGCTCCCTTACCTCTTGGGCCAATGTGTGGCTGCGCACAGGCTGCACCGATGATATGTCCACCCCTGGTGTTCAGGTTGTGTAATAATTAGCAATTTCCAATCCATAGATATTTTATTCTGATATCATGTTTTTGTCAAGTCTCTGTAGTAAGCTTTGCTTTGCTCCTAAATCTATGTAGTAGGCTCACTTCTGCTACTGTATTAATGTAGTAGGCTCGGTTTTGTTCTTGTATAGCATCAAAGAAGAAACAGGCAGCCCTGCACAACTGCTGGGGAAGCTGCCCAGGGGACATTTCACCCCCTCCCCAACGGTGCAGCTTGTCCGTGCCTAACTCCTGTGTTATACTCACACTCCTATACTTAATTATTTTGGTGTCACTCCGGTCCTGCAATCTGATTTTGGAGTTGTAACTGTTGACTGGATGGAAGGCAGAATTTATTTTTTCAGGCACGTATGACAAATTTATGAGAGCCAGAATGAGGCTTTAACAAAGCTTTCACAGAGTTATATTGGGTTGTGACCTTCAGCGTGCTCTAAGAAATGCTGGAGCGGCCAGCAGGTCATAAACAAAAGAGTTACCCGAGTGGTGCCCATAAAAGATTAAGTCACTTTAAATTGAGTATGAGACACAAATTAGCAGATTTAGATTAAGGGTTCATACACAAAGGCGTTGAAATCGGATGAGTTCATTGCGTAAAGATCTTGCATTGCACTTTGACCAATGTTAACAAATGAGTGAAAGCAGATAAACGTTTGTCTAAAGCTTTTTTCTCAACCAGATTCTGGATGAGAAAAAAGCAGCAATATGATGTGAGTGGATGTGAGTTCTGTGTGAGACTCGCCAATGCAAGTCAATAGGTGCGATAAAAAACATACACAAGACACACAGACAGCATACTGACATCACAACAACAGAGTTTATAGCATGGTCTTTCCCATGCTGGAAAAAGTTAGTATAGAATAGACAGATAGATATAATAGATACAATAGATGGTAAGAATAGCTAGATCAAGCTTACTAGTGTCCCGCTGCTTGCTTCCGGGGCTGCCCATTAAGCTTCATGCATATTCACTGCACTGATAAGCAACAACCAATCACAGATGCTCATTCTCTGTGAGAGCATCTATGATTGGCTAATGCAATCAGACTGCATTTTCTCAATGTGGATGGTAATAGTGCTAGGTTTTTCATACACGTTAGTGTATGGCAAAAAACCTACCGTCATACTGTGTTAAAAATAAATAAAAAAAAAACACTTAGGGCTTTGTTATATTTTTCAGTCTAGCAAAGATAAAGTGGAGAGCTGTGAAATGCCACCCACAGCTACTTAATTTTACCTTGGCTAGCAAAAAAAAATGCATGGGTCTCTGTCCCAACTTTAATTGCCAGCCAATGTGAAACTAGGCAGCTTGGGGCTGGCATTCTCAGCGGGGTGAGCGACCATCATTTTAGAGCCCCCCACAGGAAAGAATAGCAGGCCACAGCCACCCTTGAAAATGTAAAATTCATGGTAGCGCCATTTCCAGATTTGTTACCCGGCTATTCCAGCGGCCCTGGTGGCGGTGGCACACTGGGTAATAAGTGGTTAATGCCAGCTGTTTATTGCTTGCTGGCAATAAGCCCGGAATTCTTAATGTCGGGACACTATTAGACCAGTCCACTAAGAATCTCAAGTAATTAGTCAACAAGACACAACACACATTGAATACACATTTTATGAGAAATGAAGACCCAAACTCATATCTGGACTTCATTTTTATTGACACTCATACCCATTCTCAATCCTCTACAACGTCTTCTCACCTCCGGCCATGATGCACTTTCAGCTCTGGTTCATCAGAGGCTGCTGTGAAGAACAAAGCATTCTATCCCCATGGCCTCTGAACAATGATTGACTGAGCTGAGAGCAGTGGCCCAGTAAGTTGTGACTCACTGATCACACCCAAGGATACCATTACTATAGTAACCACTAGACAGCAGTTTCTATGACACCGTCATTCAGTGTTCAGAGGCCGTGGAGATTGAATGCTTTGTTCTTCATCGAGTCCTCTGATGAAGCAGAGCAGGGAGTGTGTCACGATCAGCAGTGCAAAGACATTGCAGAAGATCGAAGATGTGTATGAGGATCAAGGGCTTAATAAAGATGGAGTTTGGGTTTTTACATAAAATGTTTTCTCAATGTATGTTGTGTCTTCTTGACTATTTACTTGAGACTCATAATGGCTGTGTTCAATATTAATAAGAATCTCGAGCTCAAAGCCAGCTGGCAATATAAAACTGGCATTAAGCACTTATTACCCAGCGTGTTGCTGCCACCTGGGCTGCTGGAAGAGCTGGGTGAAGATCCTGGAAAAGGCACTACGATGATAGCACCATTGTCAGGGCAGCTGCAGGCTGCTGTTCTTTAGCGTTAGTGTAGGGGGGTAGTTTTACCTGGGTTGGCCATTAAAAATACGGCAGAGCCCTACATGTTTTTTTTTTGCCTGCCAAGCTAATTAGGCACCTAAGGGTAGCATCTTAGAGCTGTCCTCTTTATCTGTGCTAACTGAAAAATACGCTAAAGCCCTACACATTTTTTTTTTTCAATGATGTACCTGCCACAACAAAACTTGTATGTGTTTTTCATTACAAGTCACATATTTGAATGATCATGTCATTTTGGGTTCTCAAACAATCGCGTTTTGTAATGTGAAAATGCAATCGTAAATGGAAAAAAAAATTCACAAATGTGTTTTAACAAATTAAGAAGCAAACAATGGAGGTCTTTGAAAAAATGAAAAAAATACCATGTGAGCTGAAAATTGCTATACTTAGAGCATGCTACATATAAATTAAAAATATGGATTAGTGCAAACTTTTGTGAAGTTCAAGTCTATAAAAACACCTGAACAATAGCAGTGTGTGACTATGCCCCCCCCAGATTGCCCTTATTATAAACCGCCTACGGCATGAAGACATTTTACACCATCCATCACGTGGACAAATCAGTAAGTATTGTTTTATCATTTAACACTGCTAAATGAAGGACTATAGCAAATTAATTGTATATATAATTAATAGTAATTGGTACTTATGTTAATACCTTTTGAATTGTTTATCTTTTTATATAGTGGGGAAAAAATGTACATGAATTATTGTTTTATGTGTTACCATTGATAAGAAAATAATGTGTGGTATAATTGGAGTCATGGCGAGCGGAATGTAATGTTTTGTAATGACTTGTTATATGCATATTGTGTACAGCAAAGTTGGTTTGCACCTTTTTCCTATTTTCAGCACTATGGGATTAAGGGCACCTTAAAATGAATAATAATAATAGTAATACAGATTCTAAAATTCTATATTGTTACTCAAAATTGTATTTGTAAATGAAAAGTAGTTATAGTTATTTCCTTTAATTTGGGTTTCTGCTGGGAAGGGCGAGGACAATATTTATGTTCTTAAAATGACAGCGTAAGAGCTATCTGACCTTTCCAGAGTACCTTAAAATATAAAGTAACTATTTTTAAAGGAACAATGAAGTCTTTGAAGTGTTTTTTTACTATTCAGAGAAAGCCAGGCTCAAAAGAAGAAGGTTTATGATTTTTATGTAGCAAACCAGGAGAATAGTTGAAATAAGGTTAATGCAAGGGACACATTTTAACATCCTTTATATAAACTTACATCTGCCATCCTTATTACTGATGCTACAACAAGGGCATAACCTCTATGTACTACTATTACAGGATCTCAGAAACAATGAGGGGTGTGAAGACACGGGGGTCAGTGAGTTCTCTCGTCCGCTGGCCCGGCCACTTACAGAAAGACGTCCATGGTCCAGGGCTCATCCAAACTGAACGCCCAAACTCCTTAACCGTGGGCAGAACACTACAGACAACACAAGGTGAAGGAACCACACAATGGTTAGACTTTATTGGATTTTCAACAGTCAAAGGCATATAATACATAATATCACGCACTTAGATTGTGCTGACTTTGCTGGATGCTGTTGTATGTGTTGTGTCTGCATTGCTTAAAGACCTTCATGAGGTATGGATGTGAAGGCCTTGGTCTCTACTTACCTCCTGTATTATACTCCAGAACTACACTCCCTTATGCTCAACTGCTGGTTGAGGGGTTGATGTAAGGCTTGGGTGTGACTCACCTGGAATCCCCACCCCCTGGCTTTAAATCGCTTTCTCTCTCCTATATCAGATGCTGCTGATAGAGTTATTTACTCTTGGTCTTTGTGCTGTGCAGATGCTTGCTGCTGGGCTGAAGTCTTTGCCTTCTGAGTAGCTGAGATTCTGGATCTGTGGGTGGAGGTAGGGGCCCTCAGCCTAGGACTAATTAGGAGCTCATGAAAATAGGGTGGAAACTCAGACCTCATCACCTTCAGAGGCACCTCCAAGAGCAGGGCGAGTCAGGGACTCCCAGTGTAAGGGTCAGTTTTGCCACCCCCCTGAATCCCATTGCCCTTCACACCATCCAGTTACCTAATTCTCTAACCTCTTAAAGGGATCCTGACCCCGAAAAATGAGCCCCCAGCCCCTTAATACCTTTCCCTGCAGCATGCTAACACCTCTGGAGCCATCCCTTTGTTTGTCCAAAGCGATATTGTAATGTTAATAAAAGTGCTTTTTATACCTTATTTCTAGCGGCTTCTCAGCATTTGAGATACAATACTGCTTTGGACAAACAAAGGGATGGCTCCAGAGGTGTTAGCATGCTGCAGTTAAAGGTATTAAGGGGCTGTGGGCTCATTTTTTGGGGTCAGGATCCCTTTAAGCGTTACACATAACCAGCAGAACACACAATGTAACAGGCAACAGAGTCTCACCATTCCGCTGACTCATCAGGGATTAAAATATTCACACCTTCAGAGCTTTTAGGTTGAACTGCGCCAATCAAGCTGCACCCCGCTTTTGGCGGGCACCCACGGAGAAAGGGATAATAGCAAGCTTAGGAAGCAGGTCGAGCACAGCAAAGTCTGTAGCCATGGGACCAAATTGTCCTACCTGGATTTCTTCCAGACGAGTCCTAGAGTCCTAGCACAACTCCTTTAGAATATTATCCAGTTCTGGTGCTCTTCTAGTGGGAACCAAGGCTCCTAGACTGAGGCCACATAGCATATGAACAACTGGTGACTCAAGCAGCCTTTTTATATCCCAAACCCTCATCTCATGGTATATTGTGTTCTTTAAGGATTGGTGGTATAATGCTGTTCTCTTGTTGGTTTTGCCTTCAATCCAACTGCATCATTTTCATCTAAATGATGTAGACAGAGGGGGCTGAGGTAAAATATGTTTCATGACCAATCCACAAACAAGGGAAATGAGGCTTCAAGCATGCAAGAAACAATAACTTAACAAACATGAGTTAACAAACAAAAGACCAATACATCTGGTCAAATTAAGAACATTAACCCAAGACACGCATTGAAAAAGGCTGTATCGTCACAGTGGGTTATCCAAAAGACCTCAGCGAGTGTCATTTCGGAAACCACAGCCTGATGACCTGGAAATTTAAACTTGGACATATGATCCTTTGTGGCACGCAGGACATATCCTGTTTACTATATAGAAGATGGTGGTTGGAAGAAACAAGATAGTCACTATGCAAGGTGCTTACCCCTTGTTAGCCCACGGTCTAGTTACAGACCTGTAATTGTAATATTACAATTTACACCATCCTATAAACATGAGCCCAGGACCAGACACATAAAAATGAGTTACGCAATGGAAAGGTGTTCAAATATGGGGGTCAGCTTCAGCTGGATATGATACAGAAATCTTTCTTCTACCCTTAGGGAGACATAAATGTTTATGTATTTATGTTATTTCTCCTTTTTTTATTTTATCACTGTTTTGTTTATTTGTTTTTCTTCCTTTTCTCTTTTATACCTTTTCTTGTAAGCACTGTATTTTTTAAATTAATGCTGACAACTTTGATACGTTTGGAACTTGTATGCTCTTAAGAATCTATAACCTTACAGAAAGTGTGTAAACCTTTTTAATGTCAGGCAGTAGTATATTGCGGGGACTCATCACTCCATGTGCTGGATGAGTACTAGCAGTGTGTTTGTGTACCCATGGGTGTATGTACTGTGTTGGGGTGTGACTTATTCACATTTTAAAGCTCATAACAGGTTGAGTGTAAGATTGAGTTAGTTGAGATAAATTGACCCTTGCAGGCACACCTCATGTTACAGGTTGAGAAGTGTGTATATGACAATTATCAATAGAAATGAAGATTTGTTTGTATAATTAAAGCACCACGAGGAGAATAGGATTTACTGTCTGCGCTTCTGTAAAAAAAAGCGAGTACAATAATAAAATTGTTATTGAAACTTGTGTGATCTTTATTTCTATGCGTTTCAGGGTGTAAACCTTCAGGAAAAAAAGCACAAATGTACATCCTTGTTGACTTTTACTTTGTAAGGCTAGGGTCACACTTGCAGATTTTCCATGCAGATTTCACACATGACTTTTGTGAAAAACACATGGAGAAACACATCCATAGACCCCCATGTTAAAAATGCATGCCCCAATGCCAACAATGCATGTCTAAAGGGCCATGAGTTTTTGGGATGTGTTTTTGGCTCAGCACCAAAAAATACTGCATGCTGCATTTTATGGTGCTTTTCCAAAAACGCATGCGTTTTTTAACATAAGACCCTATGGGAAACGCATGCGTTTTTATATGGCACTAAATGGCACATGCGTTTTTGCATGCGTTTTTTACATGCGTTTTTTAAGGGTGCCCCACACCTGTCAGCAACAAAACGCAGGCTGGAAAAAAGCACCTTAAAAAACGCATGCAAATGTGACCCTAGCCTTACCTGGTGGGTCAGATATTGTTTTTGAGCAGCATTTACTTGAATTATGATAAGTATCATGTTATATCATAGGACCTATTCTTTTTTTTTTTATATGTAAAACTAGCTTAATATCCTAAGAGTTTACTTTATCACTACTGATTACTTGGGTTATGGATTGTAAATGTATTTTTCTCCAGCATCATTGCTTTTTTGGAAGAATGCGGCATCATATGAAAACAATAGACTTTGCATGACACTGTGTAACTCAGATGCCTTATTCTTAAATTGAAAATAGTGAACTTTCCGCAAACATGTTCGCCAATTTCAAATTCGGTGTACCGTGAATGGCAGAGCCCTATGGTAATCTCGTGTCTTTAAATGCCCCCAGTCTCCTCCCTGACAGCATGGCCGGATGCTGGCGCCACAACCGCCCCCACTGTGGGTTGCAGGTGTTTGAGCAACGGTATACAGACACCTGTGTTGCCTCTCAGGGGAGCTGGCAGTCGCTGCTAGGTGCAATGGGTATTTGCCTAGCAATTATTTGGTGAGTTTTTTTCAACGTATATATACTTTTAGACTGACCACTTTTTTTCTTTGTACAAATCATCCCATGCATGACAATGCACCATCTCTTGGTACAGAGCATAGCCCTGAGTAATTGGCTGCTATGGTCATAAAAGTAGAGAAAACCATGGTGTGGCTACCAGTCTCCCCTGATCTTAACCCTATTGAGAAACTTGGAAGTACCATTAAGCAAAAAAAATCTAAGATGCTGTAAGACATTAACCGTGAAACCAGCAGCTCTGGGAGTCAATTCTGACATCCTGCAAACAAATGCAATCAGAAAACATCCAAAACCTGACAAGTTCAATAAATACAAGAATTGTGAAGGTGATATCAAAGAAAGGGGATATACAATATGAGACATAATGGTAGGATGTTTTCATTGTGAGCCCCATAATACCGTATATACTCGTGTATAAGCCGACCCGTGTAAAAGCCGACCCCCCTACTTTTGCCCCCAAAACCTGGGAAAATCTATTGACTCGCGTATAAGCCGAGGGTGGACACCAGCACAGGTATACAGCCCCCAGCAGTGGTATACAGGCCCCAGCAGTATGATATACAGCAGCCCCCAGTGGTATATACAGCAGCTCCCAGTGGTATATACAGCAGCCCCAGTGGTATTGCAGCCCCTATATACAGCAGCCCCAGTGGTGTATACAGCAGCCCTTATATACAGCAGCCCCAGTGGTATTGCAGCCCCAGTGGTATTGCAGCCCCTATATACAGCAGCCCCAGTGGTATTGCAGCCCCTATATACAGCAGCCCCAGTGGTATTGCAGCCCCAGTGGTGTATACAGCAGCCCCTATATACAGCAGCCCCAGTGGTATTGCAGCCCCAGTGGTATTGCAGCCCCTATATACAGCAGCCCCAGTGGTATTGCAGCCCCAGTGGTGTATACAGCAGCCCCTATATAAAGCAGCCCCAGTGGTATTGCAGCCCCAGTGGTGTATACAGCAGCCCCTATATACAGCAGCCCCAGTGGTATTGCAGCCCCAGTGGTATTGCAGCCCCTATATACAGCAGCCCCTATATACAGCAGCCCCAGTGGTATTGCAGCCCCAGTGGTATTGCAGCCCCAGTGGTATTGCAGCCCCAGTGGTGTATACAGCAGCCCCTATATACAGCAGCCCCAGTGGTATTGCAGCCCCAGTGGTATATACAGCCCCTGTATACAGCAGCCCCAGTGGTATTGCAGCCCCAGTGGTGTATACAGCAGCCCCTATATACAGCAGCCCCAGTGGTATTGCAGCCCCAGTGGTGTATACAGCAGCCCCTATATACAGCAGCCCCAGTGGTATTGCAGCCCCAGTGGTATATACAGCCCCTGTATACAGCAGCCCCAGTGGTATTGCAGCCCCAGTGGTGTATACAGCAGCCCCTATATACAGCAGCCCCAGTGGTATTGCAGCCCCAGTGGTGTATACAGCAGCCCCTATATACAGCAGCCCCAGTGGTATTGCAGCCCCAGTGGTATTGCAGCCCCAGTGGTGTATACAGCCCCTATATACAGCAGCCCCAGTGGTATTGCAGCCCCAGTGGTGTATACAGCCCCTATATACAGCAGCCCCAGTGGTATTGCAGCCCCAGTGGTGTATACAGCCCCTATATACAGCAGCCCCAGTGGTATTGCAGCCCCAGTGGTGTATACAGCCCCTATATACAGCAGCCCCAGTGGTATTGCAGCCCCAGTGGTGTATACAGCCCCTATATACAGCAGCCCCAGTGGTATTGCAGCCCCAGTGGTGTATACAGCCCCTATATACAGCAGCCCCAGTGGTATTGCAGCCCCAGTGGTGTATACAGCCCCTATATACAGCAGCCCCAGTGGTATTGCAGCCCCAGTGGTGTATACAGCCCCTATATACAGCAGCCCCAGTGGTATTGCAGCCCCAGTGGTGTATACAGCCCCTATATACAGCAGCCCCAGTGGTATTGCAGCCCCAGTGGTGTATACAGCCCCTATATACAGCAACCCCAGTGGTATTGCAGCCCCAGTGGTGTATACAGCCCCTATATACAGCAGCCCCAGTGGTATTGCAGCCCCAGTGGTGTATACAGCCCCTATATACAGCAGCCCCAGTGGTATTGCAGCCCCAGTGGTGTATACAGCCCCTATATACAGCAGCCCCAGTGGTATTGCAGCCCCAGTGGTGTATACAGCCCCTATATACAGCAGCCCCAGTGGTATTGCAGCCCCAGTGGTATTGCAGCCCCTATATACAGCAGCCCCTATATACAGCAGCCCCACACAAATGCTGGCACACGTCCCCCCCTGTTGTAAGGCCCCCCCCTGCTGATTACTTACCATCCCTGGTTTTCAGCAGCACCCCGGCGCCGGTCCTCTGTGCTCCGGTCCTCCGCGATCCCGTCCTCTGTGCTCCGCTCCACGGCTGCATCCGGGTCCCCGCGCGTCGCAGAAGCGATGACGTCATCGCTTCTGCGACCCGGCCGGTCACATGATACAGAAGGGGAACGGAGCACAGAGGACGGGATCGCGGAGGACCGGAGCACAGAGAAACGGCGCCGGGGTGCTGCTGAAGACCAGGGATGGTAAGTATTCAGCAGGGGGGGGCCTTACAACAGGGGGGGACGTGTGCCAGCATTTATGTGGGGCATTATCTACCTATATGCACTGCTCCCCCTGGCGCTGATTGACAGGGGGATGCAGTGCATATGTAATGAGCGGCCCCACGTGACGGGGCCGCTCATACAGCAGCCTCCCCCCGCCTCCTCCTGCCTCCCCAGCCCGACACAGCCCCCACCCCACTCACCCCTGTATAGTGACTCGTGTATAAGCCGAGGGGGGGACTTTTCAGCCCAATTTTTGGGCTGAAAAACTCGGCTTATACACGAGTATATACGGTAATAATATAATGAAGAAGAAGAAGAAGAAGTAGAAGAAGACGAAGAAGAAGAAAGCACTGGGATCATAGGATTTTTTCTCTCTTTTTATATACACTAACATCTTTGCTTTTGCAGCTGCTGTCTGACATTATTTATTTCTCTTCAGCTTACTTTGAATCACAATACTCTAGTATTTCTCCTATTTTATAATATTTATCAAAGTTCTAATTAACATATATGTAGCAGTAAAATGTACTGCTGTCACGGTGCATTACATTACATGTATCAAAACTAAACTTCAGGTGCCATGTTTTTGTCCATGCAGACCCCTCTTTTATTCCATCCTTAATCCCAATCCCACTACTATACAGAAATCAGCATAATGAGAAAATTAAATATATTGATAGTATATATGAAATATAGAACAGGTATTTCCTAATACCTGTTGGGGCTCTGTCTTTGTGAATTGTATTATATGTAAATACTATTTTTTCTTTTGAGCACTGTATATATGTATTGATTTATATTTTTTATAAATTACAGCAACTACCGTGATCAAGGTCCTAGGTTTGGACCGAAACGTTGGTTCCCTGTTGCAAAAAAAGACACAGAGTGTGCAACTGTCATCTTCTATACTCTACGTTGTGGGTTTACCAGACCCCCCAGTTGGCACCTCTCACTACTGAAATAAGTCTCAGTGTGCACGCCTTTCTACTATACTACTAAAAACATGTGTGGTCAATAGAAATGACTGGCATGTGACTTATTTCGTCAAAGGACCTTACATTACTGGGGGAGGATTAATATTAATAATAATACTAATAATAATAATCTTTATTTATATAATAATAATAAAAATATATTTATTCATTTCTATAGCGCTATTACCGTATATACTTGTGTATAAGCCGAGTTTTTCAGCACATAAAATGTGCTGAAAAGTCCCCCCTCGGCTTATACACGGGTATATACGGTAGCCCCAGCTGTATACAGCCCCCCCGTGGTATCCAGGGCCCCCCCTTGCTGCACCTGTAAAGGAAGATGTCAGTATACTTATCGCTGCCGCCGCCGCTCCCCTGCTCGGTCACCGCGCTGCTCCGGGTCTTCATGCTTCCTTGGGAGGTTACTGCTTAGTATCTCGATGAAGTTGTTAATTTCCTGTTCCTTCTCCGGCGCTCAGAAAATGACGTCATTGTTCGAGCGCCAGAGAAGGAACAGGAAGCATGAAGAACTGGAGCAGCGCAGCGACCGAGCAGCGGAGCGGCGGCGGCAGCGATAAGTATACTGACATCTTGCTTTACAGGTGCAGCAAGGGGGGCCCTGGATACCACGGGGGGGCAGTATACAGCTAGGGCTGCTGTATACAGCTGGGGCCCCTGTATACTAATGGGGGGGATCTGTATACCTCTGGGGCTGCTGCTGTATATACCCCCTGGGGCTGCTGCTGTATATACCCCCTGGGGCTGCTGCTGAATATACCCCCTGGGGCTGCTGCTGTATATACCCCCTGGGGCTGCTGCTGTATATACCCCCTGGGGCTGCTGCTGTATATACCCCCTGGGGCTGCTGCTGTATACTACCACTGGGGCTGCTGCTGTATACTACTACTGGGGCTGCTGTATACTACTACTGGGGCTGCTGTATACTACCACTGGGGCTTCTGTATACTACTACTGGGGCTGCTGCTGTATATACCACTGAGGCTGCTGTATACTACTACTGGGGCTGCTGTATACTACCTCTGGGGCTTCTGTATACTACCACTGGGGCTGCTGTGTACTACCTCTGGGGCTTCTGTATACTACCACTGGGGCTGCTGTATATACCTCTGGGGCTGCTGTATACTACCACTGGGGCTGCTGTATATATCTCTGGGGCTGCTGTATACTACCACTGGGGCTGCTGCTGTATATACCACTGGGGAGGCTGCTGTATATACCTCTGGGCTGCTGTATACTACCACTGGGGCTGCTGTATATATCTCTGGGGCTGCTGTATACTACCACTGGGACTGCTGCTGTATATACCACTGGGGAGGCTGCTGTATACCACACTTCTGGGGGCTGTATACTACCACTGGGGAGGCCTGTATACCACTGAGGGGGCCTGTATACCACACTGCTGGGGGCTGTATACCTATGCTGGGGTCCACCCTCGGCTTATACACGAGTCAATAGGTTTTCCCAGATTTTGGGGGCAAAAGTAGGGGGGTCGGCTTATACACGGGTCGGCTTATACACGAGTATATACGGTAATTCCATAGCACTTTACATACATCAGTAATGCTGTCTCTATTGGGGCTCACAATCTAAAGATCCTAGCAGTATGTCTTTGCAATGTGGGAGGAAACCAGATTACCCGAAGGAAACCCACGCAAACACGGAGAGAATATACAGACTCCTTGTAGATGTCGTCTTTAGTGTCCTTGGTGGGAATTGAACCCAGGACCTCAAGACTCCAGCGCTGTAAAGGCTACAGTGCTAACCATTTAGTGCCAACATATTCCGAAGCACTCCACAAAGGCAATTGGGGCAGAAAAATTGGAAAGGTTTTTACAATTAGAGTAGGCAGACTGTGGAATGCCGATTGGAAATTGTGCATTTTACCAGGCAATCTGCTTTACAGCAAAATTATCTCTACAGAGTTTAATGTTAAAGTAAAATAAATGTAAAATGTAGCAAAAAAAGCAGAAACAACTAATACCTTCCCCCTTCAGCTCCTCTTAACGGTCATTAGCACAATAATTCCTGACCAACAGTGAAGGTTGTAAGGTGATGGCCTTTGACTTTATGTCGTGACATCACAACAACTTTGCAAAATAAATATGTGGATTCATACACATTAAGGGGCGGACTTGCCCAGATGGCAGGGGGGCAAGTGCCCCCTGGGCTGGTGGTATAGCCCACATGTAAGGCCGCCCCCACAGGAATGGGCCGGCGGCAGTGATTTGCAGACGGCGTGGCGAAGCAGACGGCGGCTGACATGGTGAGTGAGCGGTCCGAAAACTGTGATAGCACCCCCCCCGGTCATCAAAAATTCCTGATAGCACCACCCTTCCCCCCCTTCCCCCGGTCATCAAATCGGGGCTGGAGGGCCGGACCTGCCACCCAGGCCCAGAGGCTCCAGCCAGCCCCTGAACACATACCTGGAATTTTTTCACACTCTAGAAAAGATATTCTGCTTGTGACTAGGCCTGTACAAGGTCATTCCACGGTAAATAATAATGGAAGGCCTGGCGTACCCGAAAGACATAGCATGTAAGTAGTGCAGGTTGTTAAATAGGTCAACAGTAAGGATAACTTTCATCTTTAAACCTTGTGTTTGTCCTTAAATGTTCAACAAAATGGAGGGTCAGACTGCTGCCATGTTGCTGAATTTGTAAGGAGGGAATCATAAACAATCCATATTCTTCAAAATTGAAGTAGAATTAAAATCTCTCAAATAAATTCACCAAACTTTAATATCAGCATTTAAAAAAGAGTCATAAGCTTCTCTCACAATAAATGGCATTGTAGAATATAAATTATCTAGTGATAGAGAATAAATAACTGGAGAGAGCCGTTGAACCTGATGAACCGGTATCTTTATTTCAAGCCCTTTGTATGTAACTAAGTCTAACAAGGTCCTCTAGGCCTAGAGTCTAGGGTTTTAAATGTTTAACATATAACATATGGCTGACTTTGTGTATATGAAAAAGAAATGAATTACCAAAATAAATGTGAAAAGCTAAGATTAAACGCCTCCGTCATTACATAGAATTGTTATTCAGAAAACATGTTAATTAAGTAGTATCTAATTTTCTTTTTTATTAATGCAAATTTTTATACTTTTACTAATTTGGATTTACCATGGCAACAATGTATATGATTAAGAAGTTTTTAAATACTAATTTTATTAAAGTTATCTTACATATAAGAAATTTAATAGAAAGCAAAATTTAAATTGTGATTCCAGTAAAAATAGAGCTAAAGCAGCAGCTGATAATTAAAATATATATTCTTAATGTACTGATCCACTAATACAATATGCTGCTGATTCGACAAAGTAGATTTCCTGCTAACTTGCTGATAACACAGGTCTACAAGGGATAAATTGTTTGAAAAGCAAGTGATGATTTTAATATACTTTCGGTCACTAAGCTCAGTAAAAATATCTTTAGAGGTTACATCACAGTTTTTTTCACAAACATAGAAGAAAAAATGTTGGTACTGTGTTAGGCTAGATTCACACCACGGTTATCGGCTGACAGGTTCTGTCCGATGTTTTGCAGGATGCACCAGACAAAACCTGAAAGCCCCAGACAAACACAACAAGAAGGAATGGACATTTAACTAAATAAACAAAATAGAGCCTGGAGAGGATCCTTAATCCTTAAGCTTAGTGATGTCAAAGCTTTTATGACACTAATTTATATGAAAACCTGGTGTCTTAAGACTTCAGTGTCTTTGAACAACATTATTCAGATGTTATAAAGAGCCATAAATCTTTCACTTAGGTTTAACCCATCCTGGATACAATACAATGTTCTAATGAATTTGAATTCACAGGCCCTTCGATGTTTTTGTGATTTTAAATTGCTTCTCAAAATTAAAATTTTCATATTTTCAATGTTATGTCCTTGACTAGAAAAATGTTTGGCTACTGGAAATTTTTGGCTACTGGATTTTGTTGTGTGTAATTTTGTGACAATGAGACCTCATCCTTACTGTTAGCCCTTGTCCAGTCTCACCAACATAAAAAGTCCCCACAGGACATATAGTGCACAAAATAAAATACACATAATTGGAAGAGGAGCATGTGAATGTCCCAGGAAACATGAAATTCTGTTGAAAGTTGGGCATCTCTCTGTCTCTGGTCTCTATGTGAGCACAGGTCTTGCAGCTCTTCACATTGAATGGATAAGTTCCTCTTGGCTTGTCCTCGAGGACATCGAACTTCGGACTATGATGTTTCTTAAATTGGGAGACTGCCTGTAGCACAGCAAGGGAGGGTCTTTGAATGTTATTTTTAGTTGGTCATCCTTGTGTAGGATATGGTGAAGTTTCTTGGAAGTTTTCCTTAATAACACAAGCTGTGAGTTGTAGGTCACCACTAGATGAACAAATTGGTTCTCTTCTTTTTCTCTGTATTGACTTCTAGGGATCCTTTTGGATTTAATAATCTGATCCTCAATGGAGATGGGGTGGTAGCCTTGATTAAAAATGTATTTTTTAGATGGTTTAGGTGTTCATCCCTTTCCGCTGGGTTGGAGCAAATACAGTTATATCTGAGGGCCCCGCTGTAGACAATAGACTTTTTAATGTGTTCTGGGTGGAAACTGTCCCATCTGAGGTATGGTCAGCGATTAATTGGTTTCTGATACACCGATATCTGGAATAAACCATTTAGACTTTTTATGCTGGTATTGAGAAAGTTGATTTGTTTTTGAGTGGTCCAGTATCAGGTTTATGGTGGGGTGAAATTTGTTGAAATTTTCATGGAATTTTAGATGTTCATGTTCAGTGTCAGTCCAGATTATTAAAATGTCATCAATGAAACGGAAGTATGCCAAGGGTTTGATGGGGCAGGAGGCTAAAAAGTCAGTTTCCAGTTTAGCCATGAAAAGGTTGGCATACTGGTGGGCCATTTTCTTTCCCATAGCTGTTTCAATGCGTTGTAAATACAGTTCTTCACCAAAAGAGAAAATGTTGTGTGTGAGGATAAATCTGGTGAACCTTAGTATTGATTCAGAAGGGATCCCATTGACTTCAAGAAATTTGACATCTCTAAGCCTGGCTGATTAAGGGTCCTCTCCAGGCTCTGTTTTGTTTATTTAGTTAAATGTCCATTCATTCTTGTGTTGCATGTATATATTTTGAGTTTCTTTCAATATTTTGTCGCGTCATATCGCCTGTACCGCCCCCTTGCAGGACAAGCAATGTCTCTGCTGTATAGCATGCCCATGTGGGCGTGCATAATTAACACGCCGGCGGCGGGGAGAGCCACACAAGCCTGCCTTTTGCAGCTTCTCATGTAATGTGAATCTGCAGAATAAAAGGTGAATAAACTACTTTTATAAACTTTCACATAGCGCTCTAGGGACAGAAAGGGATGGTTACAAATGGATTACTATGGTGCAGGGACAGGTTAAAACAGGCTGGGGGGGTCATTTGTAGAGGTCACGTTCCCTTTAATGTATTCAAAATACACACATTTGTTACAAGTTTCACAGTCCAAAAATTATCTTTTCTCTTTTTCCTATATAAGCAATGAAACAGATTGGATACAGTATTGGGAAAAAAAATTCACCAAATCTGACAAAAGTCGAATTTCAAAATGTTCAATCATCTCAAATCTGAACTGTTTTTATTTGCATAATAATAGAAACTGTATTAATAAAAAGAATGTACAAATGTAATAAAATGATGTGTTAATGTTGCTATTAGAGTAGTGATTTTGTTTAATCACCAATCTTCACCCTTGACTTCTTTTTCGTGGAACATGCTTATTGAACAAATTCAGAGCAGTATCTTAAATCAATATCAAACACTAAGTGAGATAGAAATGGATGCGAATCACTGGCGGACCTTGAGCCCAGAGGGCCCTAGTGCAGCCATGGGGAGGAGCGGGGGGGGGGGTGCTGGTGGGTAAGGAGGGGGGGGTTTGGTGCTGTCAGCCGTCGACGAGGTGCGGGGGGAGGGCCGTTGTTAGAGATGCGGCTCTCCTACCTGTTGAGCCGTGCCGAGTACATGCAGAGTGCGGCAGAGGGGCAGAGGAGAGGAGGGGCAGGATCAGCTTCCTGCCTCCCTTGCCTGACCCTCCTCTGACATCGGGTTACGGGGGTCAGCTGGGGGCCCCCCTGCAGGCTTGAGGGGACCCCTAGCCAGTCGAGGCCCTGGTGCAGCTGAACCAGCTGCACCACGGTAGGTCCGCCCCTGACTCGAATTATAAATTAGATTATCTCACCCTAAATGGTCTAAATGATAGTTTCAACGTTAACATTTATGAAATAGGCACCCCATGCCGATTAGTTTTTCCCAGTGGTATCGCCAAACTGGAACTACTCAGTTTTGGAGCTGCACAATTCTGTCAACTGTATAGTGGCCATGGCTAGATATGGCCTATATGCCCCCTTTAAAGAGAGAGGGTGGATGTGTAGTACTAAACTGCAGCCACTATTAATTTGATGGAGCTGTGCTTTGCCGCTTCATAAGTGAGTAGATCCAGCAAGGGCCATGGCATGGGGATCAGTTAATCATGTGAATTCCCGAGATTGGCATCCTCATTGATCAGATACTGATGATAGGTCATCAATGTCTGACCGATGAGGTGCGACTCTGACACCGCTGATAATCAGCTGATCCTCGTGCCACCGCTGCTGACTAGAAGTACTAAGATTCAGAGCTGCACAGCTCATTAAGGGAATAGCGGCTGCAGTTTGGTACTTTACATCCACCCTTTATTATTCCGGGATGGATTGGCAGTACCTACGGTAGTTGCAGCCAGTTTACATGTCAAAGTCCTGATATCTTCTTTAACAATTTACAGCCTTATTTAAGAAAGGAGCTGATAGCTTCAAAACACGTCATGCTTCAAACTTAATAAACTCTTACCAATAAAGGAGCATCTTTTTTAATCCCTTTATGATGGGGCCAATTTCCATTTTTGACTTCTCATTTTACCTCCCATTCTACCTAGACACAGACTCATACCAACACACATACACACACAGACTCACACACACAGCCAGACACCCACACCCAGACACAGACACACACAGACTCATACTCACAGCCACACACACACACACAGGCTCTCACCTCTCCATCCCCTGGCTGTCCCAGTGGGTCATCCTCATCATACAGGTGCGCCCAGTCCGGGAGCAGCACCGCGGAGAGCAGCAGCAGGAGCCGGCACAGTCCGGGGACACTCAGCACTGCCATTGCCAGCATCATCAGAGCAGACAGCTGGCGAGTACAGGAGTGACATCCCGGGGAGGAGGAGAGCAAGGGCAGGGCCTGACACTAACTTCGCCCACACATCCATGTAGCAGAGGAGTGACATACCGGGGAGGAGGAGAGTGGGGGCAGGGCCTGACACTAAGCCCGCACACACAGCCGGGGAGCACAGAAGCGACATCCCGGGGAGGAGAAGAGCAGGGGGGGAAGCGCAGGCAGGGCAGGAGGAGCGGGGGGTTAGAGGAGAGTTGCGTGGCGCGTGAATTTTGAATTTGCGCGCTGCTCGGCTTATTTGCATACGCTGCGCTCATTGGCCGTTACGTCTGCTGGCGACCAATGAGCGCTAGCGCGCGATTTCGGCTTCAAACAGACGCGATTAGGAGATTATATATGAGATTTTACCAATTTGCTGGACCAAATGTTTTGCATATCTTGTCATGGTTAGTCAAATTTTGCATAATTTTTTTTCTTTCTTATTTTGTTTGTATTTTTTGGTTAAAATATGGCAAAGACAAAGCCAAATTTATCACCAGATGTCAGGAAGCTTGTTATTCTGAGTGAAGTCTGGCAAAAAGAGGTAGATATGGAATTCAACTGTTCTGAAAGTCAAGTGTTGAATGAACGAGGAACAGGGGCTGGCTGGCAAATTTTAGCCTGGGTGGCAAGCACAATGCAGTGGCCCATTACGACGTGGGCCGCAGCCCATATCAAGCAGGGGTGTATTAAGCCTTTCTACCACCTGAGGCCAAGTGAGGAGCGGGGGGTGGGCATGAGTGCAGCCGCGGGTGAGGAGCGGGGAGTGGGGTGCTACCGCTGCAGCCGCAGGTGAGGGGCAGTGGGTGCTACGATCGCTTATGGTTTCAGATACCTTCCAGCAGCCAGCATAAGGAGGGGAAGCTGCAGATGCTGTGTATGCAGGTGCCGCACCCTACATCTCTGCCGCTCCCCCTGCCTCCTTGCCGCCTGAGCCTAGAGGCTCACACTGTCCAATGGACAGTGCGGCACTGATTTAAGGCTTGGGTCTACACATGTGCAACAGAGGTACACCTTGTACACCTTAGAGGTATACCGTCACACACAACAATATTGCCGCCATATCGCTGGCGATTTGACGTGAGCGTGCATGTTGCGGGCACTTTTTTTCACACCACTGTGGAGCTGTTACACATAGCCATTTCGCAGGCGATCTCCGGAAATCGCCTGCAGAAGACCGGAAGCGATCTTCCCTTCACACATCGCCGCGTCACACGCCAACATCGTACCAGTGAGCATATTGTGTTGATAGGAGAGTGCTACAGTGTGTTTCACCGCGCCCCTATCACTGAGATTGGTGGATGACACTGCGTTCCCATTGGTCAGCCTTGCGTAAACGCACGGGTCATCAAATATGGGGCTTCGAACACGGGCAGCCAATCGGAACGCAGTATCACCCACCAACCGCCACAGATGTGTACTTCAGGACCGCTGTGTACATCACTATTGCCCTGACACAAGGCACAAAGCGCAGAAATTGCCAGGTGGATATCACTTGATTTCCCTGCAGGGCGATCAGGCGACGTTTCACCGGCGATTTTTCGCCGTGAAATTGCCCTGTCACAAGCCACTACGCACAGGCAACGTGGCTTCCACATCGGCAAAAAAGCCAAATCATGGCGATATCTCCATGTGTGACGGTACCTTAATGGACACTAAGCAGTTACAGAACAGCACTAAGCAACAGGCAGGGAGTGGGGGAGTCAGACTAGCCTTCTCAGTTACAGTCACTGCACAGCAGCTAGGATATCATGCCATGATATGGAATTATCTGGACACTAAACAAGCACTTAGGCTGGTTTCACACTTGCGCTCCCCGCTGCTGCGTATTGTGGTTGGGGGGGGCGCAAGCTGAACGCAGACATCTGCATGCGTACAAATCAGACAGGGAACTGAATGGGTGCACATGGTCATGGGGGCGCACAGTGTCTGTGCTCTGCTTGCTCTCCCCCGCCGCAATATGCAGTGGCAGGGAGCACAAGTGTGAAACCAGCCTTACATTACAGAACAGCACTTTGCAGCAGGCAGGGAGTGGGGGAGTCAGATTGGCGTTCTCAGTCACTTGCACTGTTGCACACTGCACAGCAGCTAGGATATCATGGGCAAGGCCAGCCATGTGGAATTATCTGGACTGGACAGTGGACACTAAGCATTAAGCAAGCACTTACATTACAAGGAGCACTTTGCAGCAGCAGTAGGCAGGGAGTGGGGGACTCAGTCTGGCCTTCTCAGTTACTCGGCGGCCGCCAGCCTCCAGTCTCACAATCACAGAAGAAGCACTGCATGTTCCAACTTCCAACACACAAGGTCAGGAAGGCAAGGCAGAAGGTATGGCACCGCGGCCTACGCCTGCCCGGCCCTGTCTTCACTGTGTGCGCTCCGCTCCGCTCTGGAGGGTTCATACAAGGTTCAGTCAGGGCGTGCTGACGTAACATGAACGCTACATGACATCGCCTCTCATGGGCGTACCCAGGATCAAAACTAGGGGGGGGCAAGCTATGGTCGTTCCCGCCTCCTGTGGTACTCTGACATGCCGGCCGTAACGTCATATCCGGCCCAATGCATTGTGGAGGCAGATCATGTCATAAGCCCCCACACTGCACCAGACCAGATATAACGCTCCGGCCGGCATGTCAGAGTACCACAGGAGGCGGGAATTTAAAAAAGATGTGGAAACAACAGAAGGAACGCTGACACCCTTTAAAGGGAACCTATATTGGACAACATGTGCTCATTACATACACATCATACATATTTTTGACATAGAGACACAAGCCACACACACACATACACAGACAAAATCCACACACACACAGACAAAAGCCACACACAGGCAAGCCATAAGCCACACACAGGCATGCCACACACAGATACACAAAACAAACAAAGACAAGCCACACACACACACAGACAAGCCACACACACACACACACACAGACAAGCCACACACACACACAAGCCACACACACACACAGACAAGCCACACACACACACAGACAAGCCACACACACACACAGACAAGCCACACACACAGAGACAAGCCACACACACAGAGACACAAAACAAACAAAGACAAGCCACACACACACACAGACAAGCCACACACACACAGACAAGCCACACACACAGAGACAAGCCACACAGAGACAAGCCACACACACAGAGACACAAAATAAACAAAGACAAGCCACACACACAGAGACAAGCCACACACAGAGACAAGCCACACACACAGAGACACAAAATAAACAAAGACAAGCCACACACACAGAGACAAGCCACACACACAGAGACAAGCCACACACACAGACACAAGCCACACACACAGACACAAGCCACACACACAGACACAAGCCACACACACAGACAAGCCACACACAGAAGACACAAGCCACACACAGAAGACACAAGCCACACACACAGAGACAAGCCACACACACAGAGACAAGCCACACACACAGAGACAAGCCACACACAGAGACAAGCCACACACACAGAGACAAGCCACACACACAGAGACAAGCCACACACACACAGAGACAAGCCACACACACACAGAGACAAGCCACACACACACAGAGACAAGCCACACACACACAGAGACAAGCCACACACACAGACACAAGCCACACACACACAGAGACAAGCCACACACAGAGACAAGCCACACACACAGACACAAAACAAACAAAGACAAGCCACACACACAGAGACAAGCCACACACAGAGACAAGCCACACACACAGAGACACAAAATAAACAAAGACAAGCCACACACACAGAGACAAGCCACACACACAGAGACAAGCCACACACACAGACACAAGCCACACACACAGACACAAGCCACACACACAGACACAAGCCACACACAGAAGACACAAGCCACACACAGAAGACACAAGCCACACACACAGACACAAGCCACACACAGAAGACACAAGCCACACACAGAAGACACAAGCCACACACACAGAGACAAGCCACACACACAGAGACAAGCCACATACAGACATGCCACACACAGAGACAAGCCACACACACAGAGACAAGCCACACACACAGAGACAAGCCACACACACAGAGACAAGCCACACACACAGAGACAAGCCACACACACAGAGACAAGCCACACACACAGAGACAAGCCACACACACACAGAGACAAGCCACACACACACAGAGACAAGCCACACACACAGACACAAGCCACACACAGACAGACACAAGCCACACACACAGAGACACAAAACAAACAAAGACAAGCCACACACACAGAGGACACAAAACAAACAAAGACAAGCCACACACACAGAGACAAGCCACACACACACAGAGACAAGCCACACACACACAGAGACAAGCCACACACACAGAGACAAGCCACACACACAGAGACACAAAACAAACAAAGACAAGCCACACACACAGAGACAAGCCACACACACACAGAGACAAGCCACACACACACAGAGACAAGCCACACACACAGACAAGCCACACACAGAAGACACAAGCCACACACAGAAGACACAAGCCACACACACAGAGACAAGCCACACACACAGAGACAAGCCACACACACAGAGACAAGCCACACACAGAGACAAGCCACACACACAGAGACAAGCCACACACACAGAGACAAGCCACACACACACAGAGACAAGCCACACACACACAGAGACAAGCCACACACACACAGAGACAAGCCACACACACACAGAGACAAGCCACACACACAGACACAAGCCACACACACACAGAGACAAGCCACACACAGAGACAAGCCACACACACAGACACAAAACAAACAAAGACAAGCCACACACACAGAGACAAGCCACACACAGAGACAAGCCACACACACAGAGACACAAAATAAACAAAGACAAGCCACACACACACAGACAAGCCACACACACAGAGACAAGCCACACACAGAAACAAGCCACACACACAGAGACACAAAATAAACAAAGACAAGCCACACACACAGAGACAAGCCACACACACAGAGACAAGCCACACACACAGACACAAGCCACACACACAGACACAAGCCACACACACAGACACAAGCCACACACAGAAGACACAAGCCACACACAGAAGACACAAGCCACGCACACAGACACAAGCCACACACAGAAGACACAAGCCACACACAGAAGACACAAGCCACACACACAGAGACAAGCCACACACACAGAGACAAGCCACATACAGACATGCCACACACAGAGACAAGCCACACACACAGAGACAAGCCACACACACAGAGACAAGCCACACACACAGAGACAAGCCACACACACAGAGACAAGCCACACACACAGAGACAAGCCACACACACAGAGACAAGCCACACACACACAGAGACAAGCCACACACACACAGAGACAAGCCACACACACAGACACAAGCCACACACAGACAGACACAAGCCACACACACAGAGACACAAAACAAACAAAGACAAGCCACACACACAGAGACACAAAACAAACAAAGACAAGCCACACACACAGAGACAAGCCACACACACACAGAGACAAGCCACACACACACAGAGACAAGCCACACACAGACAGACACAAGCCACACACAGACAGACACAAGCCACACACAGACAGACACAAGCCACACACAGACAGACACAAGCCACACACAGACAATCCACACAGACAACCCCGCCATAGGGCACCCAAATCATATTCAGCCCCCTCATAGGGCTCCTGTATCATATACATAATACATAATCCCATCACCCCAACCCCCCACATCACTTTTTTACATACATCTATTTTTACCAGTTACTGTTGTCCAACTTACTTGTCCTCTTCTGAGGTCTCTGACTTCACTCGCTCTTCACTTTTGTAGCTTGTCTCGTGCTCCTGGCTCCAGCCTCCCTCGTCACCACAGCAGTGTCCCCTGGCTCCAGCCTCCCTCCTCACCACAGCACTGTCCCCAGACGGACCCCACTCCAGCTTTCACCGCAGCCGCAGGGACTCAGCCTCGAGCACAGCACTCAGTGGTGATGTCGAGTGAGTCCCCCTGCAGGCCTGCCCGCCGAGCTGATCATCATCTGCAGTCAGCAGACACTGTCTGAGGCTGAGGGTGAGATGATGATCCATCCTGCGCCCCTGTCTGCTGGCTGCTGCAGCTGCTGGCCTGCCGCCCCATGTCACACGCTGCGGCTGTCATGTCATGAGACACTGACTGAGGCTGAGCTGAGCGGTGCTGACTGAGGACGGAGGTAAACTAGCCGGCCGCGCGGCACCGCTACAGTGAGGTGATGGTGACAGGTGGAGGCTGAGCGGAGGTGCGGTGGACTGGCCGCCTCAGCTCAGCAGCCTCAGCCGCCGAGTGTGACTGACACACATATAACAATACTAATACTACAGTAGGTGCGCACAACGCGCGCACAGTGCCGCACTCACCCCTTCCTCATGAGGGGGGGGCAGCCTCTTGGGGGGGGCACCTGCCCCCCCCTGCCCCACGCTGGGTACGCCCATGTCGCCTCTGAACCCTCCCTGTCTGAACCTTACTGGCTGTGCTCAGGCTGGCTCATCCAATCCCGCCTGGCGGCGTCCCACCGGGTGCCATAACAACAACGCTGCTGCGCTGCCTCCAGTTCCGAGTGTCGGACCCTCCCTGTCAGCCGCCCGCTGACACCCGCTGCCCGCCTGCTGCGTCCAGGTGGGTCCCACTGCGCCGCTGTCAGTGGGAGTCAGTGAGTGCGGCGGCTGCTCTCCTGAGCTCTCTGCCTGCATGAATGATTATTTCACAGTGTCAGGGTGGCTGCCGGCAGTGCCGGGCGGCCAGGAACTGTGACTAAACCACCGGCCCGGGGGGCAAATACCTCCCTGGCACCTGGGCCAGTCCGCCCCTGATGAGGAATATGGGGTCAAAGTGAGTCGCCAAAATGTGGTTCAACGGCTAAGAGCGGTGTGATTGAATGCCCAAGTTCCAGTCAAGTAGATTAGTAAAAGTTAAACAAGCGGTTTAAGCAGGCGCATTCTGAATAAACTCCGGGAAGTTTGTCCAATTCAATTATAAAACTTCTTTAATGAGTATTACTGGTTTCTCTCACTACGCGTTTCGGCGTACTAGCGCCTTCCTCAGGTGAGTCGCCAAAATGTGGTTCAACGGCTAAGAGCGGTGTGATTGAATGCCCAAGTTCCAGTCAAGAAGCCTTTCATCTCTGCAAAGAACCGGAAGGTCCAACTTGAGTTTGCCAAAGAACAATGGAAAAAAACAACGTGGTCGGATGAATCCAAGTTCAATCTGTTTGGTATTGGTGGCAGCCCTCTATATACCACCCAACTGGAAAACATAATGATGTAAGAACCAAACACCTACAGTGAAACATGGTAGTGGGAATCTCATGGTTGGAGCTGGTTTTCTGCATCTGCCATTGGCCCTCTGCATAGAGTTGATGGAAATATGAATACTGCCATGTACAAGTATATACTAAAAAATGTAATGCTGCCACATTGCACATTAAACCAAGGTAGGCAGGGGCTAGAAAATCCATCAAGACAATGATTCTAAGCACACATCCAATTTATTAAAACATTGGTTAGCAAGGAAAAATGTTTCCCTGTTGCAATAGCTGAGCTAATCACCTCATGTAATTCCTATAGCCTGTGGGATGAGTTAGGGTGACACATTCGGGCCCGTAGCCATAGCAATAAAGGTGAACTGTCTGCAGATTTGCAAATGCAAGATACCTCAAGATGTCTTGACTACCCTAGTGGCTTTAACGCCCTATCAATGCAGTGCAGTAATTAAAGCAAGAGGTTACGCTACAAAATACTAAGGTATGGCTATGTACACAATGAATTACTCTCTATGTTGTGATCAGTAAATAGCATGTGCAAAACTTTTATCATTCAGTATTCTTTAATTAAATGACCATGCCTATATTCAAAAGCATTTTGGGTAAAATTAAGATCTTGCATGGTGATAGCTTCATGTACGTTTAATTCATTACCAGAAAAATGGCATCACAACAACCAAAAAGAAGTGATAACACTTTAGAAAAAAAAGGAAAACTTTTAGTTGCCACTGTATATGCTTAACTATAAGCACCTTTTACTTTCTTTAGGGTTCCATCTATTTCCCATAAGCTGCCTATTAGTATCTGGCTTTGGAGCTCTCGCTTACAAACTCTTTACTAAACAGCTTGTAAGCACTGCTCTACTAAAGTGGTTGGCTTCAGTGCCTTTTTACTTAATTCTACAAATATAAAGATTCCTCTGACAGCAGCATTGCACAGTGCACACATCGGGCTAATGACAGGACCACGCCACTGGTCTGAACCATTGGTCATTAGGAGAGCATCGCTCCTGACGCTCCTAAAGCTCAATAATTACATTAACCTTTAGAAAAATGTTAGATGTTACGGATGATTAAATCTGGAAAGTGGCCTATTAAAAATTACAATGTTATTAAACTGTTGGTTATAATCGATACAGATGCAAGATTTGCAATGACTGCAGAGCAAAAAGATAATATTAGCACAAAGACATGCTAAATCAATATTGTAAAAATGACTAAAACTAAAATACTGCTGTAAAAACCGTTTCTTACTAATGTGTTTATTTTCCAAAATGTTCTTTTCTTAGTCTGATCAATGAAATGTTATTTAAGCGCCTTAATTCTAGAAGTTAGCAGGGTTGTTTGGAATGAGCTGGTAATCACAGTACATCAAAGTGCTCTATGTTTCTTAGAGGAGCTGTGATGCTTGAGTGCATTATTCATGGTGATATTAATAGGAACAGCGGTGTCAATACCATGTAATAAACTGCGCTAGAGAGAGAAAATATAATGTAACACCGGGGTAGTTTTGCAAAATTAGTTGAGAGTGAAATATACAGTTACTCATATTTTAAATGGTTAAAAAAACATTCTTAAAAACTAAAACTTTACAAGGTACAAAGTAATAAAGATTTTGGAATTGGAAACATAATAAATGTGACTCAAATTTGTAGCTTCAGTATGTTAAAATCTTAAAAACATGCAGTCTGTAAATGTGTATTCCCACCACTGACATTTATGACTTATCCCCACCATAGAAAAAAGAGGATTCAGCTCTCCAACTGGAGCATAAGTGATCTGAGGATGTTTAGGCTCTCCACAGTACAGATGGGAATTTTGAAAATTATTTATTTATTATTAAACTAATATCTTAACGTTAATATATTGTTGTGCTAAAATATAAGAGAGAAGGCGCACATAGGGTCTTATCTGGGTATACACGAAATTACGCGTAGGTTGAATGACTAACCTTGTGTTGTTGTGAGAGTCACAACAACTTCCAGGCAATCGACCGGCTTGCAGCACTCCACCCAAGATGAACTAGGATTTGCCAAAAGAGAAGGGGTGGATCCACATACGTTGCCGTCAAAGAATACTTCCAAATAGTCACCGCCATTGAAAGCAGTAGTACCTTTATTTCATCTGACGCGTTTCGTGTCAGATGAAATGCGCCAGATGAAATAAAGGTACTACTGCTTTCAATTGCGGTGACTCTTTGGAAGTATTCTTTGATGGCAACGCACGTGGATCCACCCATTTTCCTTTGGCAAACCTTAATATATGGCAACCAATAACAGATGCCGGTATGGAGAGTGTCTGACTGCAACCAATTACAGATGTTGGCACGGAGGGCGTCTGTCCGCAACCAATCTCAGATGCCCGTATGGAGGGCATCTGACTGCAACCAATTAGAGATGCTGTCACAGAGGTGGGTGTGGCACCACAAGGGTTAATGTACCACAGAAACATCAACACAGGTTTACTCCCCACACAACACTACACTAGAAAGTGGGAGGAGTTTAGGTGGCACCTGCACTAGTGGGAGGAGCTAAGTTGTTTACCACAGAGCAGGAGTGACAGTTAGTTCAGTGTTAGTTTGAGTCTGGAGCAGGAGCAGAGTCAAGTAGAAGTGGAGGTCCTGAGAGGTCTGAGGAAAGGAGACAGAAGAACAGAGGAACATCCCCGGGATAAAGAGTTACCCCAAAAACTTGACCCCGGGGAGGCGCTTGAGACGCATACCAGATTCGAGGCTGTGCCTGAGACAGACAGGACAGTAAACACCGGCATAGTGAAGGTCCACCATTTTCACAGCACCATAGTAAAGCAACACGGAGGGGTCAGTGACACAGAGGACTCAAGTTGCCCAGCATATTGGTACCCGTGAGCAGAAACAGGGCCGGAAGTACAGCTACAAGCAGCAGGGCCACACACAGCGCTTAAGTAGGAAGCCAAGGACCCGGTCAGGGTGAGAGCAACCCGGTACAGACTCCGTGGACAATACTGTGTTATACCATCTGCAAGTAAAGACTTGGAAAACAACAGAAACCGTGAGTGTGTGTGATCCTTATACTGAAGCCCCACTTGCCCTCATATACTGCGATTACCTCTACTCTCATCATCTCTACTGCTACCCCTACTCTCCTGCAGCATCAATAACTATCCTCACAGACTTTAACTACTACTTCCACTGCCCGGGGAACCCAGTTCTGCCCACAGGAACTATTCTATCCAAGCTGCTATCCCATCATCACCGGAGGTTCTGCAGCAGCGGCGGCCCCATTACTGGCCGCATATAGTGGGTGGCGTCACGAGTGACAAATCCCCTGTAAATAACCCCCATTTTATTGTGCGGGCCCGGGACACGGTCCGGACCAGGACCGCCGTGACATCCCCCAGCAGTACACCGGTCCGGCACCGAGTACCCCGTCCCAGTGGGCTCCACATGGGCATCTGACTGCAACCAATTAAAGATGCTGACACAGAGGTGGGCGGGGAAGCAGAGGAATAATCATTAAGGTTTAGTGAGTAGACCCGGAAGTAATGTGAGAGTAGGAGCCAGTACGTATATTTAAATTATTTTAATCCTATTTTCCTTTAATTTTGGAGCTAAAGTTTGGGTCTTTAGAAATTTGTATGGGGTTCAGGCTGAGATTTGGGTCAAATTTGGTCCCAAACCTGGTCCATTTTTAAAAGTTCTGCCGAACCCAAAGATCTACGGGTTTGCCTATCTCTAATCCACACAGATCAAGTTGTAGCACACATAAATTCCAAAGAAGTAGCAGTATCCAGTGGTATAAAATGTCATTCATGTTAAGTCTTTTATTTAAATAATTAAAACGATTAGATTCATATTAATTGTACAAATCCAATAGGTATAAAATGGAATGTCAATGGACCTACGCAGTTGGGCAATCCTGTCTTACTCATGGTCTCATCATGATGACTGAAAAGTGTACGTCCTTGGACATACTTTTTTAGACATATTGGATTTGTATCATCAGTTTGGATATAAAAGTTTTAATTATTTAAATAAAAGTAAATTTTTTTTAAAGAACTTAACATGAATGGCATTTTATAATGTTGGATAGTACTATTCGGAAAATATCCACAGAATAATCCACAAATGTTGGATAGAGTTACTGCTCAACTCTGGATTTTACATGCACCTCGCACCTCTGAACCCCTACGTGTATCTGCAAAACAACATCTTCCACCCCTAGCCTCTACTCATGGTCTGTTACTATTTTTTGCCATCACTTTAATAGGAACAGTTAATCATGTCTGCTCAGCTGTTTCTGTGATCCCAAAAATAGAAAGAAATGCGCACATGAACAACCATCTCTCTGCTGGTGGCCACACTGCCATGTTATTCTGACGGTACAAGTCATGGAGATGATCCCTGCACCAATTAGATGTTTATGGCATAGCCTATGGTTTCTGTATTCAGAGATTTTGTCTCTTTCAGACAGCATTTACCCTGTCATAGTACAGGAGAAAAAAATCTGGGTACTTCCATGACTTAACCTCTTCACCACCCAGCGATTTTTTGTTTTTCATTTTTGTTTTTTTGCTCCCCCACTTCCAAGAGCCATCACTTTTTTATCTTTCCATCAATATAGACATATGATGGCTTGTTTTTTGCAGGACAAGTTGTACTTTCAGATGCAATCATGCAATCATTTATTTTATCAGATAGTGTCCAGGGAAATGGAAAAAAAATTCTAAGTGCAATGAAATTGCAAAAAAGAAAGTGCAATTACACATTTATTTTTTGGGTTTTTTAGTCACCATGTTCACTACATGATAAAACTGACACGATAGTGTGATGTCTTAGGTCGGTACGAGTTTATAGATACCAAACATGTATACTTTTACTGGTATTTAAGTGATGAAACAAAAATTCAGACGTTTCAAAAAAAAAAGAAAGAATCGCACCTTTTGCGCCATGTTCTGCGCCCCGTAGTGTTTTCATTTTTCGGGATCTGGTTCTGTATGACAGCATATTTTTTGTCTCTTGAGCTGATTTTTTTAATGATACCATTTTTGGGAAGATGTGATGTTTTGATCGCCCATTATTGAATTTTATAGCAATGTTGCGGCGACCAAACAAATGTAATTTTGGTGTTTGGACCTTATTTTTTGTTACGCAGTTTACGGCTCCCATTAATTGATTTTATATCTTGATAGATTGGGCATTTTTGAACGCAGTGATACCAAATACGTGTATATTTTAAATTATTTTAATACTTTTCTTTTGAATGGGGGAAAAAGGGGGTGATTTGAACTTTATATTTTTTTTTTTCATGTTTGTAAAAACTTTATTTATTACATCATTCTGCATTTTAAACACCCCCATAGGGAGGCACACTGCTGCACAGTCTGATCGCTTGTGACAGATTCCGATGAGCTGCAGCACCTCCGGACCTGTCACAAATGTGCACTTTGAGTGGTTGGTAGTGCCGCACCAGAGCTCACATCAAACACTGTGACTCGACCCTTGGTGTTGTATTATGTCGAGGGTCAAGAAAGGGTTAAGGCAGGAGTGAGGAACTCTAGGCCTCAAGGGCCACCAACATTTCATGTTTTAAGGATTTCTTTAGCATTGCACAGGGGTTTGAATCATCACCAGTGCAGCACTAAGGAAATCCTGAAATCCTGCACCGTTAGCGACCCATGAGGCCTGGAGTTCTCCACTCCTGACTTAAGGGTTAAAGAAAATCTTTCAATGCAGAATCAAATTAGCAAAATTATGTTAAAATTCATTTAAATGTTGTACCTCTGTAACTACTAACATGCAGCATTTTGTCAAAACGAGTGAAAAGTATTAACATTTTTAGGAAATGTTTTTCACTTTAATGCTTTTGAAAATCTATGAGTGGACCAAATAGCTTACGGTAAGTGGAGAAAGTAGAGATGGCTCCAAATCATTTTCATGACATTATTGGATATTACCAGTTTTGTAACCACTTCGCAAAAGGGCTTGTTTCCATTTTGCCTTTTTTTCCCCCATCTGCCCAGAACCATATATATATATGCATACTACATACAATACATAAATACATTTCACAAAAATCCTATGAGAATTGTGGGTTTTTTTTCACAACTTCTCCCCATTTGGTCAGCCTGGAAGTGGGAAATGCACTGCAGCCAAAAAGATTTTTTAATTTTTTTTTTTTTTTAAAGCGTTAAAAGTTAATTCAGAGGGTCATTTATTATTCAACCCCTCAAACCACCAGCATTCTGTTTGGTCCTCCTAAAGTATTAAGAAGTAGTTCAGGCACAAAGAACAATGAGCTTCACATGTGTGGATTAATTATCTCTTTTGCCAGCCTTTTCTGACTATTTAAGACCCTCCCCAAACTTGTGAACAGCACTCATACATGGTCAACATGAGAAAGACAAAGGAGCATTCCAAGGCCATTAGAGACAAGATCGTGGAGGGTCACAAGGCTGGCAAGGGGTACAAAACCCTTTCCAAAGAGTTGGGCCTACCTGTCTCCACTGTTGGGAGCATCATCCGGAAGTGGAAGGCTTATGGAACTACTGTTAGCCTTCCACGGCCTGGACAGCCTTTGAAAGTTTCCTCCCGTGCCGAGGTCAGGCTTGTCCGAAGAGTCAAGGCTAACCCAAGGATAACAAGGAAGGAGCTCCGGGAAGATCTCATGGCAGTGGGGACATTGGTTTCAGTCAATACCATAAGTAACGTACTCCACCGCAATGGTCTCCGTTCCAGACGAGCTCGTAAGGTACGTCTACAGTTTGCTCATGATCACTTGGAGGACTCTGAGACAGACTGGTTCAAGGGTCTATGGTCTGATGAGACCAAGATCGAGATCTTTGGTGCCAACCACACACGTGACGTTTGGAGACTGGATGGCACTGCATACGACCCCAAGAATACCATCCCTACAGTCAAGCATGGTGGTGGCAGCATCATGCTGTGGGGCTGTTTCTCAGCCAAGGGGCCTGGCCATCTGGTCCGCATCCATGGGAAGATGGATAGCACGGCCTACCTGGAGATTTTGGCCAAGAACCTCAGCTCCTCCATCAAGGATCTTAAGATGGGTCGTAATTTCATCTTCCAACAAGACAATGACCCAAAGCACACAGCCAAGCAAACCAAGGCCTGGTTCAAGAGGGAAAAAATCAAGGTGATGGAGTGGCCTAGTCAGTCTCCTGACCTTAACCCAATTGAAAACTTGTGGAAGGAGCTCAAGATTAAAGTCCACATGAGACACCCAAAGAACCTAGATAACTTGGAGAAGATCTGCATGGAGGAGTGGGCCAAGATAACTCCAGAGACCTGTGCCGGCCTGATAAGGTCTTATAAAAGACGATTATTAGCTGTAATTGCAAACAAGGGTTATTCCACAAAATATTAAACCTAGAGGTTGAATAATAATTGACCCACACTTTTATGTTTAAAATTTATTAAAATTCAACTGAGCAACATAACTTTTTGGTTTGTAAGATTTACGCTTCTGTTAATAAATCCTACTCTCGTTTGCAGTTTGAAGACTCTAACTTATTTGCATCTTATCAAACCACCTAAATCTGCAGGGGGTTGAAGACTACTTGTAGGCACTATATATATATATATATATATATATATATATATATATTTTTTTTTTTTTTTTTTTTTTTTTTTTTTTTCCAGCCACATACACATATGAGGGCCTATGTTTTTACAGAATGAGTTGTACTTTTGAATGACATATTTTATTTAACACATGGTGTACTGGAAAATGGTAAAAAAATTCCAAATGGGGAGAAGTTGTGAAAAAAAAAACACAATTCTCATAGGATTTTTGTGAAATGTATTTAGGTTTTTGTAAAAGTGACACTGTAATGAGATATGTGATACCAAACATGTTCAGGTTTTGTATTATGTTAGTTGTGAAAAAAATTTGGATTTTGGAAAATGATGTCTCAATTTTCTAAGACCAGTAATATTTTAATTTTTTTAGTTAATTGAACTGTGTGATGGCTTTTTTTTTGCAGCGATTTAAACTTTTATTTTTTTTATTTTATATTTTCATATTTATAAAACACGTTTTCTTTTTTTCACTTTTTACAGCCTTTATTAGTTCCCTAAGGGTATGGCAACGGCAACTTTTCTAGGAATTTCACTAGCAACTTACTGGTTGCAGTGAAATCATGGACACATTGTTCTGTCTTGTTGTTGTGTACAAATGGAACAATGTCTCCATGATTTCACTGCAACCAGTAAGTTGCCAGTGAAATTTCTAGAAAAGTTGCCGCGTGTAAAGGTACCTTTAGAGGATTTGAAGCTTGAAACTGCAAAAGTCTAGTGCTATATACAGCAATATCATAGCATTGCTGCATATAGTGAAAATCACAATCTAATTTGAAGCCACAGGTAGAATTTCAATGGAGTGCGGGTATGACAAATGTAGAGGTCTTCAACAGACACCCTGCTGTCATAGCAACCACCCGTGATTACATAATGTGTGAATCAATAGGAGCTCCAACTGGTGTGCTCCCATGCCGGCATGTGTTAAATCTCGCTGTCAGAGTTTGACAGCGGGATTTAACAGGTTAATATTTGTGGGTGGAGCTCTGCCTTGCAATTGTTAGAGGCTCCTGGTTGTAATACACAGCCATTATTTGCTGACTAGGGGTCTGTCTCACTCCGTGAACCTGCTCCACACAATCAGTTCAGACTTCCATCAGACATGTATAGCAGATGTCGTGAGGGCGTTAATGGGTTTAATTAGTAGGCTAAATAGGCAATTCTAATATATATGAGCAATAATGAGAAATGGCATAGAATTTATTTATTTTTTTCAGAAGATGACATACTATGAGCATATTTATCTCAAGCTGTATGATAGACATAGTTAAAATAACAAATACACATAGTCCTGATTATTTTCTTGTCACTATTGGACTTTTTCAAGTTCATCATTTTTTTATGTTCCTGGTGCTATACACTGCTATTAGAAGTAACAGTCAACTATGAAATTACTTTTTCCCCAAATGCAGAAGATCTATTATGACAGTGAAGGAGAATGAAAAGAGCTTAAAATAAGATATTGATTTTATTTGCTTGATGTTGGCTACTTTTATGTCCCCAGAAGATGTTACTTTATTGGCTTAACCTTGTGTAACTTTTACCTAACATGGGACTACATTTCTAAAATTTCAGTTTTAGATAGAAAGTGCAAATAAATGACATTTGTCTAAAAATCTAAACAATAAAGTAACCTTAATGGGAACCTGTCATCCCAATTTAGCACGTTAAAGATAAGGTGTGACCATAATGGTGCTGTTTTGCAGACTCAATAGATATCTTTCATGAAGACTAGAGATGAGCGAGTAGTAAAATGCTTGGGTGCTCGATGCTTGGGCCGAGCATCCCAAGATACTCGTGTACTCGGCCAGAGCACCGAGCCCAGTGTAAGTCGATTAGTGACAGGCTCCGCCCACAGACTTCCGGCTATAAAACTAGTGTTTCTGGGAAAGGGCGGGAGGGTGGGCTTTTTCAAATCGTCGCAACAAACAACTGTGTCCCCCAGAGGGACCCTAACAATCAATCTGCTCTCTGTGAGGTGCCAGCTTACTGTGCGCACTGAAGGGAGCTGTGTATGTGTGTCAGATCGATAATTATTTGCGAGGAGTCCGAGCATCTAGGCGGTACTCGGTGCTCGCCGAGCATTCCGAGTACCGAAATATTCGTGCGAGTACCAAGTAGTGACAAGCATACTCGCTCATCCCTAATGAAGACATCTACATCCTGGTTGTTCTTTATTCCACATTTGAAGTTTGGGTGTAATATGTTTTCAGTGCATTTTGGCCGGACTGTGGGTAAGGTCTTTGGCTCTGTTCCAGTCCCTTTTCCTTCTTCTACTGTGTGTATGTACCTCCTTTTTTTTTAAGTTTATGCTGGCATAATCTTCACTATAGGAAGTGCTTCCACAGTCTCATCTACAGGCAGCTTCAGTAAAATGGTGCCAGTTGACATCACATGCGCACATTGAGATCTTGGCTCATCTTTAAGTTGAGATGTGAATCTGAGCATGTGAAGCCACTGGTGCAATTTTACTGAGAACCACCAGGATATGAATCTGAGCAAATGCACCAACACAAGCTTTAAAAAGAGAGGCAAACACCAGGCAAAAGAGAGGCAAACACCAGGCAAGAGAGAGGCAAACACCAGGGAAAAGAGAGGCAAACACCAGGCCAAAGAGAGGCAAACAGCAGGGAAAAGAGGGGCAAACATCAGGCAAAAGAGAGGCAAACACCTAGCAAAAGAGGGGCAAACACTAGGCAAAAGAGAGGCAAACACCAGGCAAAAGAGAGGCAAACACCAGGCAAAAGAGAGGCAAACACCTAGCAAAAGAGGGGCAAACACCAGACAAAAGAGAGGCAAACACCAGGCAAAAGAGAGGCAAACACCCGGCAAAAGAGAGGCAAACACCTAGCAAAAGAGGGGCAAACACCAGGCAAAAAAGAGGCAAACACCAGGCAAAAGAGAGGCAAACACCAGGCAACAAACAGGCAAATACCAGAGGCAGGCGAAGGAGACAGGCAGTACCCAAAACCTATACACTGCCTGGCCACAATACGCTGGAATCTTATTGCAACTAAAAACTTCAAGTGTGGATTAAAAAACAATAGGATGAGATTTAGTTACTAAATGCATCTATTGAATCATTAGAAACAGCAACGTTATGGCCATACCTTTACTTCAACATGGTAAATAGTAAGGTTCTTTATAAATGCTTATAAAATGGTGATTTTTGCATGTTCCAGCTTGATCTAGGGCATAGGAAGGAATATCTATTAGTTTGTGCTGAACAAACAATTTGTATAAATAGATTTCAATTGAACTTTTCCAATGATGAAAGCATCACACAGTTTACAACTATAACATCTCATACACAATGGTCCAAAATAAATTTGTTTCTCAGAATCATAGCTAATTTTTAAGGAAACCTATGATATTGTACAGATGTACAGGGAGGAATAGAGCTCACCACGTCTCTTGGATGTAATCATGGCGGGGTTTTGTGCAGCCGATTGGTGCCGCTACTATTTGGTGTAGACAATTCATATAATTTACCAAGGAAGGTAGACAACTCCAGCACTTTTCCAGTCGGTACAATTCAGTTTATTGCCAATATTTTCATATAGGGATTACATTCAAATAACAGGCTACAAATTTCGGGCATACGTAGCTCTTATTTTAATGTACGGTAATCCCTATTTTAAAATATTGGCAATAAACTGAATTTTACCAATTGGAAAAGTGCCAAAGTTGTCTACTTTCCTTGGAGAATTATATGTGATATTGTACATGCATTTCTATTTTTGGTCAGCTTGGCACAGAGTAGGACGTTCAGTATTGTCCTGCAGGAAAAAGACAAACAAGCCTTTGCAAGCCATGCCCTTCCTATGATCCTAGCAATGCCCCAATTCTTACTTTCTGTATGGATATCTACATGTTAGCTCTGAATCTGATGAAGCAACATCATAACAACAAGGACATTTTTTAGGGAGAACATCTTCTTAAAGGGAGCCTGTCATCTCCTTTGGGCATTCTGTGCCCAACTTCTGTACCATGATGTAACTGGGGTTCATGTATCTCCTCTATATGCCCAGATGTACCCCTGCATACCTCAGAAATTAACTTTTATTCACTCTCGTGCTGTTTGTAAATGACTCCTGAAAAGGTGCAGGGAGTCTGCTCTCTGTGGTCCTCATCATCCTGCTTTCTGCAAAACCTGCCCCCCTCTATTAAAACAATCGCCCCTCTTGTGAATGCATGCTGAGTGACAGGCACTACTCTCATGCATGAGTAGTGGTGCGGGTCACCATGCTTTATTGAATAGGCAATGCTCGCAGTCTTGCGAGATTTGTAAAGTGTCGCACCTGTGCAGCAGAATCCCACGAGACTTCAAGCACTGTGCGTCTTCAATGGAGCACAGTGATCCGCGCCACTGCGCAGGCGCAAGAGTAGTGCCTGTCACTCAACATGCATAATCAGGAGGGGCAACAGTTTCAATAGAGTGGGTTATATTTAGCAGGCAGCAGGTCGGTGAGGACGACAGAGAGCAGATTCTCCGGACATTTTTAGGAGTCATTTACATACAGTGTAGGAGAGAAAAAAAGTGTATTTCTGAGGAATGCAGGGGAATGTTTGGGCATATACAGGGGTTACAGGAACCCCAATTAAATCATGTTACAGTTAGTAGGCACAGTTTACAATTCCCAAAGGGGGTGACAGGTTCACATTAAGTAATTTTCGCCAGTTGCAATGAGTCAAATTCTTTGGAGTCCAGGACGTCTCCCTTTTCTTTGGGTGTCTCTCTCATGTTCCAAAATTGTTTGCAAGTCATTTGTTTTTGTCATTTTATAAAGACACCAGTACGAAGTTGAAATGTGTTGTAAATGTGAAAACCCTATCATCAGTTTTGAAGATTTAGTTTACTCCAACAGCACAGTCCATCCAATTACATTTATCCAACTGGATCTAAGTACGTGTTTAGGCAAGAGTTGTAATTTTGTTGACAAAATTGACAAAGAATATAATACAAGAAAATGAGTATCAATTCTTCAAGCACTTTGTTATTTGATGAGTCTATGTTGGATGGAGCTATACTATTGAAATGTCTCTTAATATGTCTCTAATTTTATTGGATGTCATTAAAAATTGCTGTATGAGAGGAATATTTGTCATTTACAGCTTCCAACAAGGTGCCATATGGCATCACATGAAGGGCATGTGATAAACGAGTAAGGAAAAGTATGGGGAAGTATTGAAAAGGGACTCTGTTACATTGTAGAACCTATGGCAGAAAAATAAATACATACACAGATATCTGCTGCAATGCTAGCAAAGAAATATTTCCAATAAAATGGTGGAGAAGAAGATCCTGCAGTTTATTTCGACACGTTCGAGAACTGGAAAAATTAGAAATGAACGAATTCTTGAAAGTTTGGGTTCTGTTGGTTCAACCGGACATTAGATAAAGTTCTGTTCAGGACTCGAACCTGATTCAAACTTCATTGGAAGTGACTGATTGGGAAGTTCGGCTCCCCACCCGCATATAGCAGCCATAAACAAAGTGATTCTTGCAGAGGAAGAACAGGTTTATTTCTTGTGCACACTACATCCAATGACTCTGATTTTACCCCAGTACAGCCATTCAAACACTGCCAGCAACTCGCACTGGGCCAAGCACCGAGTGTACCTGAGCACAGCCATACTCTCTTGAGTGGTTTGCATCGGTAAAGCACCTGAACTCCAAAAAAATCAAACACTGACTTTTTCTAAAGTCTGTGTTCGGCACGAACACCCAACTTTAAAGTTGGGCTCTCCTCATCTCTACAAAAGACTCCTTTAGGGAGAAATAAACTGTATGATCTTCCTCACCACAAATTTGTTGAACATCTTTGTTCAGCAGCAGCGCAGCAGATATATCTGTGTATTCCTTTGTTTTTCAGCCAATTTACATTGCGATTACCCCAACAAACAGAGCAGCAGCAGCAGACTAATATAAAGTCTAATGCCTAGAATCGCTGAGCTATGCCCTATCGTGAGTTGTTTGTCAACCATCAAATTGTTGAACCTATGACAGATCGGTCTGCAATGTATATGCACAACATTTTAAGTCAATTATTAAATCTTGATCTTGAAAACATATTTTTCCAATGTACCTTTAAAAACTTAATTAGAAATTAAAATTTGACGCCATTTCGTATTTTTATAGTTTCTGCTAAAAATGTCCAGAGGCTTCAACATTTCTCTATTTAGTTTTGAATCATAAAAGTATCGACCTTCTGTCATCACTCTCACCTTTCTTCTCAGTGTTTTACGGTGACTTCTCACCTCACCCAGTGAGAGATCGGTTATTACCGCAAGTGATTTATATCAACTGGTCTCTGGTTTCTTTGTGAATTTATTATGGTAGCCATATAAGTGCCTTTGCAGGCCAGGCACTATGGCCTTCACAAACCTTCTAACATTTATTATTAACATTGTCTACTGTAAATTCTACACTTCTTCTAATATGACATTTTTTGGTATGCACAGACACGCAGATCTTTCTTTTTAAGTGTTCTGGGCTTTTTATTCTCAAATTACATAAGTCAGAGCAATAACTGAAGGCACCTTCCCAATCTGATCTGTCTGCACGTTAATTAGAGAGATAGTGAAAGTTTTGTGCAATGAAAGAAGTTATTTTTTGTTTATTCTTTTGATTTATTCATTTACTTTATTTTGTTTTAGCCATTTTCCTTGGCTTATTTTAAACTAATGTATTGTTCTTTTTCTAATCTTCCTTTACATTGTCAAGCTAAGGAGGAAACGTAATAGAAAAACAATATGCTAATATGCAGCTATTTTGTTTAGAATTGTTTGTATCTTCTGATAATTCGCTATATGCCAATGCAAAGTTAAAAGTAGAAAAAAAAAGGATTACAGCTTTATGCAAAAATAAGCCATTATATGGAATTATCATACAAAATGGAATACAACACTTTGTAGATTTTCTCAAAAGTCGATTAGTTCTAAAAATGTAGGCAGATATTTGACTTTTAACTGTTTTATCCTTATCCTAAAAGGGTAAAATCTAAGGAAAAATCTTCCCTCATAGTTTTGTAGACACAGGGGTCAGTGGGTTCGCTCGTCCGCTGGCCTGGCCGCCTTTAGAAAGACCCATTGGACCAGGGCTTAGCCGACTGAGCGCCTGAACTCCTTAACCGTGGGAAGAACGCTACTCAGACAATACAGGGTGAGGGAATCACACAATGGTCAGATTAGATCCCCAACAGTCAAAGATGAAGTAAGAACAATAAAGACTCCGAATCATCTGGCAAGAAAAAATGTCTTAGCAAACATGAGATAACTAGCAGAAGACATATATGTCTGGCCAAATTAAGAAAATTTAACCCACACTATGCATTGATAAAAACAGTGTTGTCACAATAGTAGTCTACATTTTTTATCAACAGTCCCATCAGTATGCTTTATATTATAATTTTCTCTGACATGGAAGGAGGAGAATATTCTCATGGCTCAGATTGGGGATTCAATCCAGTGACCTAGGGTGCTTTAATTGGTTTCTTTGTTTGATTGGCTACTACCTTTTCATCCTGTCATATTCCTGGTCCAAATGATGATGGTTCCTTTCATCTTTGTTTTCCTTGCATGTTTTGCTGCTCTCCAGGAGTTTCTTACTTTCCTGTTATTCTTTGCCCTATCACATTCTGGGTTGGGTTATATACATTCACCTCTCACTGCACTTCCCTGCTGGCTATATCTCTATATTGACCTGTTTTTGAGACTTCCAGCCCTTCAGCTTAGGGGTTTCCTCTAAAATAAAGATTGTGTGAATGTCTGTTTTACGTTAGTGTATTTTTCTTTCTAGCCCTTAATCCTTTTACTCTATTTGAACTTGTTTAAGTTTATCTCACAAGGTGTTTATGTTTGTTCCTGCACATATTCTTCTCCCCTTGTAGGCAGTGTGTGGCAGCCTCCCCTCTGGTCCTTCAGGAGATAAAAGAAATCACTGATGGACTTTTAGGGAGTGAGGTGATTCTGTTAGTTGTCTGGCTAGGCTCTCTTAGTCTGTACATGGACCAATTTAGTGCAGCTGTGCCTTCCCTATTCTCTTTCCCGTGTTTGTCAATCATTTATAGTGATGCGAAAACTCAAACTGTAAAATTTAAGGTCTGCACCGAACACCTAGTATTTGGGCACGGACCCCAAAAAGAAGCTTCCCTGTCTGTCTGTATTTCTCTTTGGATTCAGGGTTGGTTGAGAGATCAACAAAATGATGAAAGCAGCATTATACTTACTGGGTCTATATATATAAATATTTATAATTAGTAATCCACCATCATGTGTTGGGATTGTGGATTGTGGGGAAGTACAAAGACAAAGAAATTCTCATTCATCCACAAACCTGAAAAAACAGTTCTCTCATTCTGGCCTGCTGGTCAAATTGGGAGGATAAATCATTGTTAGTGGGCTTGAAGAATATAGCTTCCTCGGTACATGGCAATGCACATGCCCCTGTAACATCATAACGTTCATCCAATGATAGAGAGAGGGATCTCTACACATGACCCCTTTCTAAAGAATATAAAGGTATTTGCCTTGGCCACATTCTCTCTCTTGGAACTTGGACCACGGCCCCTGCACACTGCTCTCCTGTCTCTCGCTCTATCTCCCTCTCTTCCTTCCATATGTCTCCCAGCTCTTCCATGTCCCCACTCCTCTCATCATCTAGTGCAAAATCATCACCTCCTGCAGCTTTTAGACTTCGTGTCTGAAGACATCCAACATCGTCCTGTGTTCTGCAGTGTCCAGCATCAACAGAGTGTAAAGTATCAAATCTTTCTCCGCATGTATTAAACCTCTCCTTGTCCCCTGCTGTTCTCTTGCAATTAAATCTATGCTCTCCTTGTTAACCCTCACTTTGAATCCTACTTATGTATCCCTCTGCTTTACTCTGTGTTAACCTTTTGCTTACTACTGCATTGCCATACTGTATGTTAACTTCTGTATTGCTGTCTTAACCCTTCATTGTATTGCTTTGCTGTATCTTAACCCCTTAATGTCAGGGATAGCTTAGTGCTAGGACGGTGGGTGTAATTAAAAGTGTGGATTTGTGTTTGTTTAGGTAATGTGAGTGGGATATAAGTATTACTAATTGTGGGTGTTTTGCATAATTGTATTATTGAGTATAATAGCATGTTTTGTGTTAGTTAAAATTGTAGACTCTTTGGGTTGTTTAATAAATATTCTTTTATTAGAACAGTCATGTCTTATTTAGTTGACAACATATTAATATTTATATATAGTTAATCAGCTAAGGGATAGAAAGTGTTAGTAAAGTATAGTAACTGGATATTGACCATTATTAATCAGAATTAAAAATAATAATCAACACTCAAATCTAGACCTACAACAAGGGGCCCCATGTATTTTTAATTCTCAGCACAGATAAAGCGGCCAGCTAAAGGCTGTCACCACAAGCTGCCTGGTTTTATTTTGTCTGGCGATCAAAAATACAGGGGACCCAATTATTTTTTTTAATTATTTAAATCAATAATTTTAAAAAATCTGTGGGCTTTGCCCTATTTTTGATTGTCAGCCAAGGTAAAACCAGGCAACTGTGGCCTTGTATTTCCAACGTGGTTAGGTCCATATGTACTGGACCCCACAGAATAGCAGCCCACAATCACCACAGAAATTGGTGCATTCATTGCAATCACCAATGCCTGGTGTCTTCTTCCCGATGCCCTGGTTCAGTGGCATTGGAGTGTTAGAAGGGTTTAGTGACTGAGCATTAACAGCTGTCATTAAACCCAAATTGATTATGTTCAGGCTTCTATGAGACCCGTGCATTGCCAATTACCAAATAGTTAAACAAAAAAATCACAGAAAAACACAGAAAAATCCTTTACTTGAAATAAAAAACATGCAAACTCTTTTTCACCACTTTATTAATCCCCAAAAAACCCAGTTTCAAAGCAGTCCAACATACAAAGTCCCTCAACAATTCCTTGCTCTGCTACATCAAGAGGCTGCAGTGATGGAACAGGTATCCTATCACTGCAGTCTCCGACATCAGTCGGATAGCTGCGTTGTAGCGGTGATGTTATTAAATCACTTAGGGATCCCCGCTACTGTCAGTGCACTCAAGTGACCTCGATGCTGGATTGCGGGACAAGGTAGGCCAGCTGTCTGGTAATCCAGCAGAAGGTTCAACTGAGTTCACAGCAATAGTTTCCCATGCTGTGAAATCAATTGAACCTGCTGCTGGATTGCTTCTAATGAATGTGCCAATTTTGGGGGTGGCTGTGGGTTGTTATTCTGTAGTCTGGGCGCCCAATAATTATGAGCCTCACCACACTGACAATACCAGCCCATAGCTGCCTGGTTTTACCCTGGCTGGCAATGAAAAATGGCACAAATCCCATGCATTTTTTAAAACTATTTATTTAAATTAAAAAACAAAAATAATGGACTCCCCTGTATTTTTGATTACCAGCCAAGGTAAAACAAGGCAGCTGGGGGTTGCAGTCCATCAGAAACATTAGTGCTGTTATTGGACATACAGAACTGAACAGTAGTAATATATAATGGACTATTTGTGGGTCAAATAGCAGGAAATAAGAGAGGGAAACTTTGACTGCCTCAACATTATATTAGGAGATTTCAGGTACCTGGAAGGAGTGGCTGGCTCCACCTGATAAGCGGGGGTCACAGCTCACATAGCCTTATGCATTTTGAACGTCATTGTTCTTCTTACTCAAAGACCTATAGGTCTATGAGTAAGAACGTGCATTCCATAAAATCATAAAAGAAGCGGGGGTCGCAGCCCCCCGGCCTGATGCGTTTCAAACATCACTGCAAATTCTTACTAATAGCCCTATAGGTCTATAAGTCAGAACATGCAGTCCATAAAATCATAAGAGGAGTGGGGGTTGCAGCCTCCACAGTTTGATGCGTTTTGAATGTCACTGCGCATTCTTACACATAGACCTATAGGTCTGTGAGTAAGAATGTACAGTGATGTTCAAAATGCGTCAAGCCATGGGGTCTGCAACCCCCGCTTCTCTTATGATTTTATGAAATTGAAATAAAGAAATAAAATATTGAATTCTATGAACAAACCTGGTGCTGGAGGTACACTTCGTTTATGTGTATTTGTGGGTCAACCTATTGTAAGTGAATGGTTATTGAAGGATTGCAAAACCAACCCAAAGTTAAAATATTTCTTAAGGAACCATAGTTCTGAAGTAAACTGCATGGCTTGGAAGAAGTATGTTTCCTATGATATACTACTGATGATAGTGAATAAAGATGAATGAATTTCTTGAAATTAGATGGAGGTTTGCCCAATTCCGCTGACCGTGCAGATTACTACATACTCCCTTTGATCATGCTTTTGTTAGATCCGCCTGGTCTTTGTCATCCCTTAGAACTTACTGCGAAACAAAGTGAATCATTTCTTGTAAGAAATTACTTTGCACAACTTTATTGATTTTTAAAAATATAACTTTTACTTTTCATACTGAAATGTCATAAACCTGATATTGATTCTCTTGTAAATGTAAGAATTTTATATTCAGTTACCCCACTATGTTATGGGATTTAATGAGCGTGCAACAAAGCACATTGACTCTAGGTAGCTGGAGAAACTGGGCTGTAAATACAAAAACTAACAGGTGTTTTCCGTATTCAGCTCACCTTTAACTTAAAAGAATTCATGTGTGGAGAAATTGAACTTGTGAGATTAGGTTACAGTAAATATATGACTTTGAGGTTTCCAAAGATCCCTAATATCATAGAACTTATTTTTTATCTGATTGACATCAGAAAAATGTGATTATGTCATGGTAATGCTGCATTTACCGAGTAAAGGTCAGAACTATTATACAGTATTTTTACCAATCTATTTATTTGATTACATTGTCTACAATTGTAGAATTACAAAGTTACGATCAATATATTAATCTGTTCTTTGTCTGATTTTTATTATTTTTTTGGGGGGTGGGTAATGGGCTGGGACTAGCCAATTAGTACTCTTGTATACACACATCATTAGGGCAGAGACACATTATGCAAGATGCATGTAAGTATCTCACATGTATCTTGCATGACTCACCCGTTCCGGCCCCTGCCTCTCTGGAAAAGAGCACACCAGCTGATTGTGTTACTATGCAGGTCCACACTTCCATCCAGAGAGTCAGTGGGCGGGCAAGGTAAGTCATGCGAGACGCATGCTAGGATCTTGTATACAGCTGGCATAAGTGTGTCTCTGCCCTTAAGCATATGTAGGCTGCGTTCACACATTGCGTATTTTGCCGCGTTTTTTTAAAAATACGCAATGTGCCTTTTGTCTGCCTGCAAAGTGAATGGGAAATTCACTTTGCAGTGCAGACATTGCGTAAAAATACGCACTGCGTTTTCCGGGAGAAAACGCAGCTGCGTAAACAATTGATATGTCAATTGTTTACGCAGCTACTTCTGCGTATTCTCCCAGAGGGGAGGAAGAATCCTGCTTCCTCCTCCCCTCTGTGACAGCTGTGGCCGCCCATTAGACTTCACAGTGTATTAATCTACACTGTGAAATCTAAATTAAACAAAAGCAAGTGTGTGAAAAATAAAAAAGAATCAATACTTACCTTCCGACGCCTTCTGCCGCTGTGCGATCCCCGGTTCTAAGTCAGATCTCTTCTGACAAGACCTGTGGTGACGTCAGAGGGGGGGCGTTCCCGGGCACTCGCGGTCATGTGATATCACATGACTGCGAGCAGCCAATCAGTGATGGGACCGCCCCGGGAACACCCCCCTCTGACGTCATCACAGGTCCTGTCAGAAGAGATCTGACTTAGAAATGGGGATCGCACAGCGGCAGAAGGCGTTGGAGAGGTGAAGTATTGATTCTTTTTTATTTTTCATTAACTTGCTTTTGTTTAATTTAGATTTCACAGTGTATATTAATACACTGTGAAGTCTAATGGGGCGGTCACACATGTCACAGAGGGGAGGAGGAAGCAGGATTCTTCCTCCCCTCTGTGACATCACTGCGCTTTCTGGGGGAAAGAAAGCGCAGTGTGTGAAAGCCCCTGCGTATTTTGCTGCGCTTTTTTGCGCAGCCGAAAAACGCGGCAAAAAGCGCGCGCAAAAAAGCGCAGCAAAATACGCAAATGTGTGAACGTAGCCTAAAACAAATTTCTAGAAACAACTCCATTCTTGTCAATTGTCTGGTATACCAGCTGGGCTACTTTTAAAGCAAATCAGTTGACTATGCTATTCTACATATAAAGTGACAAATTATCTGCCCCTCACTATTTTTCTAATTTGTCATGTTTTAGATTATCTAACAAATTTTAATATACTGTAGGATGTAAACCCGAGTAAAAACAGAAAGTAGCTTTACACGATAGAATCATAGAACGGTAGAGTTGGAAGGGGCCTCCTGGGTCATCGCGTCCAACTCTCTGCTCAAAGCAGGATTCACTAAATTACCCCAGACAGATGTCTGTCCAGCTTCTGTGTGAATACTTCCATTGAAGGAGAATTCACCACGTCTCACGGCCGCCTGTTCCACTTGTTGATCACCCTGACTGTCAAAGAATATTTTCTAAAATCTAATCTGTGTCTTGTGCCATTCAGTTTCATCCCATTGCGTCTAGTCATTCCTTGTGCAAATGAGAATAAAGCTGATCCCTCTACAGTGTGACAGCCCTAGAATAAAGCTGATCCCTCTACAGTGTGACAGCCCTAGAATAAAGCTGATCCCTCTACAGTGTGACAGCCCTTGAGAAATTTGTAGACAGTTATTAAGTCTCCTCTCATTCTTCTTTTTTGCAAGTTAAACATTCCCAAATCCTATAACCGTTACTCATAGGACATGGTTTACAGACATTCTGGTCGCTCTTATCTGAATTTGCTCCAGGTTTTCCAATGTCTTTTTTTTAAAATGTGGTACCCAGAACTGGACACAGTATCCAGATGAGGTCTGAGCAAAGAGGAGTAGAGGGGAATAATGACTTCACGTGATCTAGACTGGATGCCAGAACTGTGTTTGCCTTTTTGCTGCTGCAACATACTGATGACTCCTGTTCAGTCTGTGATCTATTATGGTCCCTTTACACGCGGCCACAGGAAGGTAGAAACCGGCAGGCATCGGACACAATTGTGCCTGTTGCCTTGAAAAGACCACGATGTGGCGGCGTGTAATTCAGGACTTTCCTTCCTTCAGGGAAGACACCGGAAGGAAAGTCCTGAATTACACGCCGCCACATCGTGGTCTTTTCAAGGCAACAGGCACAATTGTGTACGATGCCTGGCGGTGTCTACCTTCCTGGGGCCGCGTGTAAATGGACCATTAGTATACTCTGGTCTTTTCACATGTGCTGTTGCTTAGCCCTATTGCTCCCATTCTTTATATGCTTTTTTCCTTTTTCCAACCCAGTTGTAGGACTTGGTATTTGATCATTCCATTTAGTGAAAACAAGGATTTCTTCAAAACCTTTATTGTCCATGTGAAAAATTATGATGTCCCAATACACCCTTTTTAGCTGGTTGTACTCTCCTTAGAATGAGCAAGAGAACTCAAGCTAGGGAATAACTTGCAATGAGTCTTTGACATTACTGTGGAAGAATTTTGGCTTTCCCTTCCTTAATTATATTTAATGTGCTAAATTTGGGAGGTTTTAATAGGGAATGTCATAATTAACCTACTCTCAGGATTATTATGCGGGCTAGTATAAGGTGCAGTAACTGGATCCCTCTAGTTGTGGATTGTTTCTCCAAAGTTTCCCAAGATCTACTTTTCAACATGACAATGTAGGCCACACAGATTTAAATACTTAAGAGGTTATCTGCCGCGACACTACTATAACATGATATATGATAGATGAATGAGTGGCACAGGAAACCGGAGGATCAATGGGTATATGAATTGCAGTAACTGCCCTAGGTTAAATATGAAAAATGGAGTTCTTAGTTTCCCATAGCGGCCGCTAGAGGGTAAGCTTGGCATCCACTTACAAGGAGCCTCCACTGCCAAGTCCTAACACTAAGCCCTAGTGAATTGGGAATGTGAATGCGTTTATATGCCCAAGGGTTGATTGGAAACAATGAAAAGGTGTGTGCAGGACTCCAACAATGGTGTCCAAGTGTGGATACCAAACTAAGGGATGGGGGAAGGGGAAATAATACAGTGGGAGCTCAGTCAAAAGTATGCACTATATTAATTTAGTTATGACGGCATCACCACTAACGTAGGTGCAAGCAGAAAATAATGTACTTACTTAAGAGGTTATCTGCCGCGACACTACTATAACATGATATATGATAGATGAATGAGTGGCACAGGAAACAGGAGGATCAATGGGTATATGAATTGCAGTAACTGCCCTAGGTTAAATATGAAAAATGGAGTTCTTAGTTTCCCATAGCGGCCGCTAGAGGGTAAGCTTGGAATCCACTTACAAGGAGTCTCCACTGCCAAGTCCTAACAACTTATTATTTTCTGCTTGCACCTACGTTAGTGGTGATGCCGTCATAACTAAATTAATATAGTGCATACTTTTGACTGAGCTCCCACTGTATTATTTCCCCTTCCCCCATCCCTTAGTTTGGTATCCACACTTGGACACCATTGTTGGAGTCCTGCACACACCTTTTCATTGTTTCCAATCAACCCTTGGGCATATAAACCCATTCACATTCCCAATTCACTAGGGCTTAGTGTTAGGACTTGGCAGTGGAGGCTCCTTGTAAGTGGATGCCAAGCTTACCCTCTAGCGGCCGCTATGGGAAACTAAGAACTCCATTTTTCATATTTAACCTAGGGCAGTTACTGCAATTCATATACCCATTGATCCTCCTGTTTCCTGTGCCACTCATTCATCTATCATATATCATGTTATAGTAGTGTCGCGGCAGATAACCTCTTAAGTAAGTACATTATTTTCTGCTTGCACCTACGTTAGTGGTGATGCCGTCATAACTAAATTAATATAGTGCATACTTTTGACTGAGCTCCCACTGTATTATTTCCCCTTCCCCCATCCCTTAGTTTGGTATCCACACTTGGACACCATTGTTGGAGTCCTGCACACACCTTTTCATTGTTTCCAATCAACCCTTGGGCATATAAACCCATTCACATTCCCAATTCACTAGGGCTTAGTGTTAGGACTTGGCAGTGGAGGCTCCTTGTAAGTGGATGCCAAGCTTACCCTCTAGCGGCCGCTATGGGAAACTAAGAACTCCATTTTTCATATTTAACCTAGGGCAGTTACTGCAATTCATATACCCATTGATCCTCCTGTTTCCTGTGCCACTCATTCATCTATCATATATCATGTTATAGTAGTGTCGCGGCAGATAACCTCTTAAGTAAGTACATTATTTTCTGCTTGCACCTACGTTAGTGGTGATGCCGTCATAACTAAATTAACACAGATCTAAATGTGATATCATTGCCTGCAGGGTCTCTAAACATCTGGGGTGTCACTGGTTAAAATTAGTAAAGGTAGGTGCCAGCAGCAGATTTTGCCTATCCAAGCATTGTTAGCATGGCAGAAGATCTCTTAGACAACCAACAACCTCATTTATGGTATGCCAAGACAGTTTAATATTTCTACATGTGGTCAACATTCTCAACTTGAAAAAATTAAGATGTATTGAAATTTTTGTTTACATTTTCTCATCATTTGCATATGATTAACATGTCTTCGTGCTGTGATTTCCATAATTTCAAGATTATTGGTGTTGCAAACACAATGGTAAATAATATACCGTATATACTCGCGTATAAGCCGAGTTTTTCAGCCCAAAATTTGGGCTGAAAAGTCCCCCCTCGGCTTATTCGCGAGTATATAAAAAATACCACAGCAGCCCCGGAGGTATACAGGCCCCCCATCAAGTTCCAGGGCCCCCCCTCCTTGCGCGCCAGCCTGTAAAGGAAAATCATACTTACCAGTGTCCTGTCGCGCCGTCCGCAGCTGCCGACACGCGATCCCGGGCTTCATTCCGCGTCTTCCGCATTTCCTGTAGTCGCGGGCAATGACGTCATTGCCCGCGACCACAGGAAGTCGGAAGCCGGAAGACGCGGATTGAAGCCCGGGATCGCGTGTCGGCAGCTGCGGACGGCGCGACAGGACACTGGTAAGTATGATTTTACTTTACAGGCTGGCGCACAAAGGGGGGGGGGCCCTGGAACTTGATGGGGGGCCTGTATACCTCCGGGGCTGCGGCTGTATACAGCCCCGGGGCTACGGCTGTATACAGCCCTGGGGCTGAGGCTGTATACAGCCCTGGGGCTGCTGCTGCTGTATACTACCTAAGGGCTGCTGTATATACCTCTGGGGCTGCATATACCTCTGGGGCTGTATATACCTCTGGGGCTGCATATACCTCTGGGGCTGCATATACCTCTGGGGCTGCATATACCTCTGGGGCTGCATATACCTCTGGGGCTGCATATACCTCTGGGGCTGCATATGGGGCTGCATATACCTCTGTGGCTGCATATGGGGCTGCATATACCTCTGGGGCTGCATATGGGGCTGCATATACCTCTGGGGCTGCATATATCTCTGGTGCTGCATATGGGGCTGCATATACCTCTGGGGCTGCATATACCTATGGGGCTGCATATACCTCTGGGGCTGCTGTATACTACCACTGGGGCTGCTGCTGTATACTACCACTGGGGAGGCTGCTGTATACCTCACTGCTGGGGGTTGTATACCTGTGCTGGAGTCCACCCTCGGCTTATACGCGAGTCAATAAGTTTTCCCAGTTTTTGGGGGCAAAAGTAGGGGGTCGGCTTATACACGGGTCGGCTTATACACGAGTATATACGGTATTTAGAATAGTGAAACTCAATCACTCATGTCTAATATGTAATCACACTGTGCCGCTGGACTTTTAGGCTAGGGCCACACTTGCGTATGCAATCCTTCTACTGCATCCAGTTTTTTTCATTTTGAGATGTTGAAAAATGCATGCGCTAACGCACTCATAGACTCCAATGCAGGAAACGCATTGCAAAAGTGTGCAAAAGTGCAATGCGTTGAACGCATTATGCTTTTGAGAAATTCGTTTCTAATAGGGTCTGCAACGTTTTTTGGTGTTTTGTCAAAAACGCATGCTTTTTTTTAACATGGGAGTCTATGGGAAACGCATGCATTAACACATGGTACATATAGGTACCATGTGTTAACGCATGCGTTAACGCATGCGGTACAAATGGCTCAAAAATGACAACTTAAAAAACTGGATCCAGTAACGCATCCAGTAGACGGATGCAGGCTCCCAAGTGTGGCCCTAGCCTAAGTATGTGCATGCGTGGGTACATTGTTCAAGTGACCGGTGCTGATTGAAAATCATTTTCTTCCTGTATACTACAAATTACAACTTGTTTCTGAAGGGTAGACCGCTCTGCAGCTTCTGTGATCTGCTCTGCAGTAGTTAACTTGAACCTGTCACCTAGATAAAGCTCCCCAGGCTATCATTACCAGTCCCTGCACCTTCCTATTTGTGTCCTAAATGTGTGGTGTGACTGTTTTATAAAATGTTTTTATAACTTACTGGCTAGTATGTTAATGAAGCAGGGGCTACCGATACTAGCTCCCCTGGGCATCCTCTATCTCTCCCTCTCGCCGCCTCCTGCAGTCTTTATCACGCCACAATGGGCGTGATATTGAAATTCCAATGTGTGCCTCCAGGCTGCGTTGGAGTGCTCTGTAACCTTCCGGGTATGACGCCAAACGCGTCATTTCCGGAACTGCGGGGTCAATACACCTTTTAGGTGTATCGCCCGACTTCAAGCTGCCCATTGCGCATGCTCTGTGGAGCACATTACGTCAGCTCATCTGTGATTACTTATCTCCTCTAACCATATAATAAATATATGGGTCCAGCATAAAGTAATCAGAGAAGCAAATCAAACTGCTGCCCAAGTTAATGTTCATTCAGATTGTGCAATCACATCTGTGTGGCTTAAACAGTCCGGGATTTTTTACTAAGTGGTTCATCTTCAGGATGTTTGGTGTCTTTCACATGGCAGAAGTGTCTTTATGAGCAATCTATATAGAATATATGATGTATTCATTATACTACATCATTTACATTTCTGTGATAGGATTGTAATGAGATATGTGTTAACATGGATAGCCTCAAAGTAAATATCATCCATTGCAGACATCATCTGAACATATCAATGCCTAATGTAGATGACAGGACATTTACATATCTGAACATACAGCAATCACTGCAGCCTACAAGCTTACTTAGTATAAGATTTCAATCATTCACATGAAAATAGGCTACTTGTAATTCTTCAGTGTAAGCCGTAGCAGACTGCAGATTATACTTCACAGTGATACAGTTCATTTAATTTATATAATATCTTTTACCTTCTGAGGCTGCATGCATACGATCCGGAATAGCAGCATTTTGGAGGCAACATCTTACGTCCAAAACGCTGCATTGTACAGTACCAGCATAGGGGATGGGATTACTAGAAATTCTATGCTCTCTGTGCTTTTCACCTCCGTAGTGTGTTTTCACCTGCGGTGCAAGTTGCTGGGCTACTGCTGCTCCGCAGCATATTAATTTAATGCTGCGGAGTTACGATCCCCAACGGGTGATTGCAGGAAAAAGCCACCCCACACCAAATGTGACTAATGGGCACAGGGATTGCTGTTCTTACCCAACATTCAACTTCCCTCAGGTCTGGAAACACCACATCCAGCATGCAGTGCCTCCAAATCATGTGCACATACTCTTATAGTCTAAGGATTTTTTTGGGTTCTAGCTCCACCTCAAACATCTATGATATTGGTATTTTCCATGCAGGGAATCCACCTCTATTGTAGTATACTGTATGTAAGTCTTCAAGCCAGTGGCGTAACTTCAGGCCCAGGGGCCCCGATGCGAGAGCTCCAACGGGACCCCCAATTATTGCAAATCTTTAATAGCATTAGTCTTTTTCTATGGGCCAAAGGGACTTTTGGGGCCCCCCTAGGCTGCAGGGCCCAGGTGCGATCGCAACCCCTGCACCTATTGTAGTTACGCCCCTGCTTCAAGCCAATCAGCATAACTTAAATAACGTAAAAAAAATACCTTTTAATATACTCACCTACTGGAAGGTCCAGTCTGATAGTCATCAATGATATTGATCCAGCACTATCTCTTTACTTGTGATTGCTGTCCTCCTTCCCTGCTTTGTGTGCATTTCATGACCAACATCATCCATACAGTGTTTGCCATTGCACTCTTGCAAATTCACAATTCTCTCTGCTGTGCTGGGGGCACAGTAAAGTACTGTGTGAAAAAGGTCAAAGAACTCCCGTGTATGTGAGTAAAATAAAAGGTCTTTTTTATGTTATGCAGAGTGGCTTGAGACTTATGTATGGCATTCTAGAATGCTGAATATGTGTTATTGGTGGTGGCTATAGTTTATATGGGAAAAAAACTCGAGGCTTGTTCCCATTAATGTGTTTTGGAAAACACTTTCAAATATCACAAAAATTTTGCACAGCACAAAGTTGAGAAAGAATTTAGCGACATTTGCCCTTTTCCTACCAGTTTCCACCAGCTGTGCCAAAAGCTTGGAGTTGGGTATGATCTTCGGCTGGATGGGGTGAAGAAATGAGTTCATTGAAAGTTGTGGTGCACCTGTAACACCTCCGGCAACAGCGGGGACTTGAATTTGCTTTGATACAGTGATGCCACCGACAGGAAAGATAAACTTACAAAACGAAGGTGAAACAAAAACCAGATTTATTGTAACAAAACTCGCCCCTGTTTGTATGGGGAAGAAAAGTGAAATAAATAAACTGTACAATTTATAACCCAACAACTCGTACAAACAAAAAAAAAATTCCTTTCCTTACCAGAAGAACAGCCACATATCCCTGGTCCCAGTAAGGGGGAGTCTTCTCTTGAGCCAATAATGACACCCTCCTCCCCTAAATATGTCCGAACTTAAATTGTGTTAGTTACTACAGGAAAGTCGTTATATGTGTCTGTTCTCCCAGTTCACAATCTTGACACTATCCCCTATCAATAAATCTTCTGGGATCCCAATATGGCCAAACTCAGCTGTACAGGTAAGTGAATTACAACCCAAATTCACCTGACAAGGAATAACATATAATATAAACAACTATATTCAATTTCTCTTTTCATTTCTTTACAAGAATACAAACGATAAATCAATTTGAGAAGCATACTCTGAGAATAGAAGAGAAAAAAACAAAAACCCAATCCCGACAGATGGGTGCCTCGGATTTTTCACCACGAGCTGTGGTCTTTCCGAACTTCACACTGTGCGATCAACAGTCCTCATCAATATGAACACAGTACAAGCCTCACTGACATTGTCCCATAAAGACTAGTCATTCAGGATGATCTATATACCTAGCTGACCCTAACTAACTCATTGGACTGGTCAGGGAGAATTTAAAACTTAGAAGAAGAATCTGAGGTACCTCATCCTTGTTTAAAGCATTGGGTGCTTTAAAATATAGATAATTGTGACTCTAAATCATATATTAAATATCCACATTATATCTAGAGTGAATGGTGTGAGTCCAAATAAGTATAGTGGAATACAGTTAGTTTACCCTAACATGATATATATCTATATGGACAGGTAGTTTGGAGGCTGTCCTATATTTATGTAACAAAGAGATAGAAAATTGTGTATCATTGTATATAGCAGAATCAAAGGGTAAGGTCATCCCTGCACCACTATTTAAGTTGGGCACTCCCTCTCAGCATTGTATACACTCTGATAAGGATACTAGGATTTGACCAGTATCCAACAGCAACACATAAAGGAGAGATATAGGTGTATGTAGGAGGTAAATACTGAGTAGAGATAAGGATACCAGGGTGAGCCGTCGAGGAACGGGGACACCATAAACGTAATGTGTTTAAAACTCTGTTGACAGGCAGGATAAGAGACAGGGTGAACGCAGGGAAACAATCCTCTCCCCTGTATGGACGGTGCGAATTTATGGACACTAGGTGTGAGGGATACACACGATTGGAATTAATTTTAATGAAATTATTTAAGATTATATTTTAATAAGTGCACTCTGTGAAGATTTAACATAGAGTGCTTTACCCTCCGCGGGCATCATGTCACACATTACAAGATGGCCGGCTCCTTCCAATGTTATCTCACTGTTGTGCTTTCCAACGCTGTCCCCCGAACTGGGATAAAGGATTAATTGTCCCATACATCACCAATCACAGGACACAAAACTGCTGAACTTATTAGAGGAAAAAGGAAATAAAACAGGTATGTCTACTCCGGATTTTTCTTTCTGCATAGACAAAGCAGGAGCTCCCGGTCAATGCGCGTCTCCTCACTGCTCGTCTCCATGACAATCAACCACCACAACAAAACTTTATATGTTCTCAAATTGAGTGACAGAGCAGAGATGCAATAAAAGTATTTTCTAAATCCAGCAGCAAAATTGCATTTTTACTGCACAGTTCATCTATTATTCACATCACAGCATTCATAAAATTATTTAAGTATTGTTTTAACGTGGGGTGTATTCATTTTTTCCTCAAGAAAAATGAGTTAAATGGAAGATTTTGTAATGAACGCCTCATAAGCTACCAAAACATGTCCCTGCAGCATCCTATTACTAATCTCACACTCCTTTTGTCTCCTAAAAGTATCCTGTGAAAGTGCATAAAAACGTTTTAATACTTACTCATTAGTGATTATAATTAGCAGGGGCTATATTCTTTATATTCTTTAGCCCTTGGGGCATGTTGTTTTGCAGCCTGAATGATCCACCCTCTCTCTGTCTGTGTGCTCTGCTTGTGCTTTGCTTGTGCAGGCTTTACCCTCCCCCCTCTCTATCACTCACAGAATGCAAATCATTAGTCCTGCCTTCAGCTCCACATCACAGCAGCACAGACAGAGAGAGGGTGGATCATTCAGGCTGCAAAACAACACGCCCTAGGAGCTAAAGAATATAGCCCCTGCTAATTATAATCACTAATGAGTGAGTATTAAAACGTTTTTATGCACTATCACAGGATGCTTTTAGGAGACAAAAGGAGTGTGAGATTAGTGGTAGGATGGTGCAGGGACATGTTTTGGTAGCTTAGGAGGTGTTTTGGAGGTGACAGGATCCCTTTGATAAAATTTACAACAACAGTAACTGTAATTGACTTCTAGTGGTGGTCAGATGTCATCGCTACAGGTGCGACCTTCACTCATAGTCGTCACCAACAGGCATATCTCTATACACCCTCTTACACACCTGACACCAGAAATGTTATCCCTGTCTCCAACTGGAGTAACTTTGCTGGTGGGGCATACCAACGAGCATGTCAGTTAGTGATGCCTGTTAATGAATTAAGTGATCGAAATCCTACCATCATTAAGATTGGTGTACTAAACACCAGTTTTAAGAAATTGAGGCTAATACTCCTTAAATTTTCAGCAATGAAGAGCTTTTTTATGTAATCTATGCTGCTGAATGTTGTAAACACCCTTCGTGCCTACTGTTTCAGCTCACCTGGTTAGGTGGATCATCCAAGCCCGAAGTCTAGGTGGGCACACGTTACACATGTGTCAGAGCAGCAAGCAGGTGAAGCATGTGGGAAAAGGGAAAGGATTGAGAAATAGAGGCTGCAAGCAAACAGGAGGCCAGGAAGCAGGTAGTAGAAGCACTAGAGGCCACAGACAGACCGGAGACCAGGGAGCAGGTAACAGAAGCACTGGAAGCTGCAGATGGCTATGACACAGGAACACCGATCCAATCAATGCAAGTGTGTGTAGCCATGCGCTGCAATCTTCTGAAATCTGAAAAAGAGGCGACTACTCTCCATTGCGGTACCTCCATGAAATCACCTCCTTATTGCATAGTAACTTTTGCCCAAAGTGGATCATGCAAGAAAACTCAACTATTGAATTTAAGAGGTGAATTCTTGTCTGGTGGCTATGGTCGAGGAAGTTACAGTAAAGTATTTATCTGAGATGCTTTTCCAAGATTACACAAGGTAAAATTTACAGAATATAGAATGTTTTATTTTTTTTTTACCAAAATACAAAACCATATAAGGGTCATTCCATGTCAAGTGATCCAAAAATGAATATTTTTTTTCCCTGACGTCCTCAGATTTTTAAAAAAATTTTTCTATCTGAAGAACAACTTTATCTAATTACAAAAAAAAAGTTTTGAATTTTTTTCTTTATCTGTTAATTTTTTACAGATTTTTAAAGTTTTAAAAAAGTGCGAATTTTGGCCTGGTATGGCTTTACATTTTCTATCATATCTCGGGCTAGAAATAAGATAGAGAAACAAAATAAACACCAATCTACTCAGAACTGTCCAGGCTTTCATCAGATATGTCACAAGAGGATATTTGTTAATATTTTACCCATGTGATCGCAAGCGCAAAACTTTAAAACGCATTTCCGAAAAATCGGCGCGCTTTAAATATTTCAAAAACTGCCCATGTGTCTGCTGTGCTCTTAGCCACATCTGTACCAAATTTCAAGTTGGGATCGCAATGGGATCATATTTTAACATATTTTACTAGTAAGAGCGTCAATGGGTCATTCCATATCAAGTGATCTAAATATGAATATTTTTTTTTACCTGACGTCTTTAGATTTTTTTTTTTTTTTCCTTTATGAAGTACTACTTTAGTTAATTACAAATTAAAAGTTTAGAATTTTTTTCTTCATCAGTTAATTTTTTACAGATTTTTAAAGTTTAAAAAAAGGGTGAATTTTGGCCTGGTATGACTTTACATTTTTTTATCTCAGGCTAGAAATAAGATAATGAAGTGGGAGAGGCATCATTTTACTCAGAACGGTAACAGCTTTCATTTGAGATGTTACAAGACTATGTTTCTTTATATCAAATTCAAACTATTGACGGGCAATTGTGAAAAAATGACTGATTGTGTTCTTGGTGACTTTTGAATTGACACTATAATAGTTAAATATTTTGCACTTAGGTCCAATGAATGCGTCCATGGGGTCAAGCTGGGACAGAGTCATCACAAATTAGCCTTATTTGCAGATGACCTGCTACTTTACATCTCCCAGCCCCTGGTCTCCATCCCTTCGGTCTTAATGGAGTTTGAACGGTTCGGACAATTGAGCAACTTTAAAGTGAATTGCTCCAAAACCGAGGCACTCAATATTTCTTTGCCTGGAGAATTGGTTTCTCATCTATCTAAACAGTTCCCATTTAAATGGAAAGTAGAAGCCATTAAGTACTTGGGAGTCCTTATACCAAAAGATCTTAAACAAATATTCAATTTAAATTATCAACCCCTTTTGACTAACGCGGAATCGGCATTTACCTCCTATAGACAATTAAAGCTATCCTGGTTCGGGAGAATAAACGTAGTCAAGATGGATGTCTTGCCCCGACTCTTATATACTTTTCAGACAGTTCCTGTTCTATTGGATAGAGGTTTCCTCTCCAAAATGCAATCTATAATCCTTAGATTTGTCTGGGGGGGCAAGAGGTCCAGATTGCGAATGAATATCCTATCCTTGCCCGAGACCAGAGGAGGGGTTGGACTACCCAACATACGAGCGTACTTTGAGGCTTCCTCTCTTGTTAGAGCTCTAGATTGGCATTATCATGCGTCCTCCAAGAAATGGGTAGGGGTGGAGCAAGAGGGTTTGGGGATTCCGCTGAAACACCTGCTTTGGATTTCCCCTAAAGACTCCACAGACCTAGTACCTTTGACAGACATGACCAGAAACACCTTGAAGGTATGGCACCTAGTGACGAAAACCCTCCGCTTAAACGACAGACTTAGCCCTTTGACTCCCCTTTTTTCCAACCCATCTTTCCCACCCAGATTTGACAGGCAGAGATTTTTATGTTGGCGGATTGTGGATGACACCCGAGTAGGACAGACTCTGTCCAGTGGTGGTTTGCCCCCGATGGCAGAGCTACAACTCAAAGAACCTACGAGACCTCTTAAGTGATTCGAATTTCTCCAATACAGAGCATACTTATATTCAGCTGACCACTCTTGCAGGGTAAGATTGACGCCCAACGTATTGGAGAGGTTATTCCAACTGGAGGCTCCACCGAGGTGCAAAATATCAGTTCTATACCAGGCCTTAGGGTCCATGAGAGAGCAGGGCACCCTTTACTTCCAACGTGCTTGGGAGAGGGAATTGGGGTGTAGCATTTCAGAAGCTAATTGGCAGAAATGCTTTATATTTACTCACTCACTAGCTAGCGCTTGTTCTGCACAAGAAAGAAGCTATAAGCTGCTCACTAGATGGTACTTGTGCCCGACGACACTCCGGAACATGTTCCCTGGAACCCCTGATACCTGCTGGCGCTGTGGGGAAGAGAAGGGTACAATGATACACATTTGGTGGAGTTGTGGGGAAATCCGGCGGTTCTGGTCTGAGGTTTTCAATGCATACGCCCGGATAACAGGTAAACAAGCCGAATGCTGCCCAGAATCGGCAATGTTATCCATTTTTCCAGGTCCTATTGGGCTACAGAAGAGGGATATTCTCCGCTTTTGCATCTCGGCTGCTCGTGCTGTGATCCCGAGGTTCTGGAAATCAAGCCGGGCTCCATCTCTACTTGATTGGTTCAAAGAATTGATGGACACATATCGAATGGAGGAGCTCGCAGCTGATGCGTCGGGATCTCGGAACAAATTCTTAGGGATTTGGGTTGAATGGATTCTTTTTCACGACTCTGCAGAATTTAGGAGTATCTTTTCCAGCACAGATAATATGGCTCGACCTCTGGCTGATGGGGAGCCAGTGGGATGAGTACCCTTTCTCCTTCCCATACCTCACCCGTCCCCCCCCCTCCTTTTTTTCTTTTTTTCTTACGTGGCTTTTCTTTCCCAGTATAACTTTTTCTAATGGTTTTTGTTTCTCTTCTCTCTCTCTTCTTTTCTATCTCTCTTTTCTTCCCATCTGATACATTCAGTCTAGGTATTTCCTTTCTACGCCTATACCTTCAGAATTCTAGTGAACATTAGACAGGTATCGAAAACTCTGAGCTGTGAGTAGATCATTAATATTTCGGCCTTCCTTTCCGGTACACCAGTCGATAGACTATTCCAACTAGGCCTCAACGGGTATTGACCCACTTACGTGGTCAACCTGTTAGAAGGGGCCAAGTAATAAAAATCATTCTGCTGGGGCTGCTTGTCCCCTTGACATCAGAACATCTCAAAACCCTGAGAAAGGTTGTATACTTGAGTGTTTGGAATTATATTTAGATTGTAGTATATATTGCACCAGAGATAAGCGCAAAAGTAAATTTGCAGCTTATCTTAAAGTTACTAATAACTTTGTGAATTCTCTTTTTGTATATTTTATATGTCTCAAGATTTTGTTAAAAGATTGAATGTATGTCTTTCATATGTTTTTTCAAAATTTAATAAAAATGAGATTAACCATAGTTAAATATTTTAAAATATGATCCCATCACGATCCCAACTTGAAATTTGGTACAGATGTGGCTAAGAGCATAAAAGACACATGGGCAGTTTTGGAAAATTTTTATTAAAATCTTTTTTTCGGAAATGCGTTTCAAAATGTTGCGTTTGCATTCGCATAGGTAAAAAATTAAAATTAACAAATATACTCTTGTGACATATCTGGTGAAAGCCTGGACAGTTCTGAGTAGAATGGTGTTTATTTTGTTTCTCTATCTTATTTCTAGCCCGAGATAAAAAAATTTAAAATCGTACCAGGCCAAAATTCACCCTTTTTTTAAACTTTAAAAATCTGTAAAAAATTAACTGATGAAGAAAAAAATTCCAAACTTTTAATGTGTAATTAACTAAAGTAGTACTTCATAAAGGAAAAAAAAAAAAAAAATCTAAAGACGTCAGGTAAAAAAAAATATTCATATTTAGATCACTTGATATGGAATGACCCATTGACGCTATTAATAGTAAAATATGTTAAAATATGATCCCATTGCGATCCCAACTTGAAATTTGGTACAGATGTGGCTAAGAGCACAGCAGACACATGGGCAGTTTTTGAAATATTTAAAGCGCGCCGATTTTTCGGAAATACGTTTTAAAGTTTTGCGCTTGCGATCACATGGGTAAAATATTAACAAAGATCCTCTTGTGACATATCTGGTGAAAGTTTGTATAGTTCTGAGTAGAATGGTTTTTTATTTTGTCTCTCTATCTTATTCCTAGCCTTAGTTATGAGGAGAAACGTAAAGGCAGGCAACAGCGAAATTCACACTTTTTCCGAACTTTGAAAATCATTTAAAAAAAAAATAAATTTTTTAAAAAAAATTTCTCTTCACATTTTGCATTGTCTGACATGCTATTATCAAATAACAAAATCTCAAAAGAATTAAAAATATAGAGGTAATAATCATTGGTTCACTTGACATGGAATGACCCATAAGAAAAAAGAATAGAATAGAAAAGTAAGAACAAATCTGTACAAGTGAATTACATAGCAATTCGTTGGGATACACGAATGCTTGGAAGTGCACATCCTCTTCCTACTCTAATAATAGATGTAATATCTGGTTGCCACTCACTTCATCCTTAGTTTATTATTTAGGAGAGATGAATGGTAGTTACTTAAATTATATTGCTGGCCTTTCTAATGATCATAATTATAGCTGTCGGAATTGACCATCTTTATGAACCGAACTGTTGCTTTTATAAGGGATTCTGTTACTTGTATTAAACATTTCTTTTGTCAGTGCTATCCAGGCCATTTTATCACAATGGGCACCTTGAAACATGGGCAATCAGATATTGTGGCTGATATTGAATTGATGTCAACTTATAAAGGCTTGTTTTGTCAAAAACATGTAAAATAAATTGCCACCAAACTTATACTCATATTTTAACGTTGAATGTACAGTAACCCTCAGATTAATAGTTTCCTCATATTGAGGTCAAATGGTTTCATGAAACATAGAAAGACTGTCAGTAAGGATCCCTATGAGGCTTTAGAACAGTGTGTAGAACATTTTGTTCTCCTCAGTGCTGTATCCAATCCTCTTCATTATTAGTATAGCCTTAAGGAAAGACAAGAGAGAGTCTAAACCTTTGAACCACACAAAGGATAAAAAATGCTTGTTAATTGATTAGATCATTCAGTTGCACTGGCATTGCTTCTATCGCCTGCTCAATCTCTTTTTCCCTGTTGATTGCATTTCAGTGTTGCCCAATACTAGAGCCATTTTCTGATCTGATGTGGAATGAGCTGTATTCTCTATCATCTATGCTGTAAAAACAAAAGATGATGCTGCTTCACCAGCCTCCATCTTTTATATCAATTTTGATAGTCCCTCGAGATTGATTGCACTAGACCATGTAATATGATGGCTGCAGGGTTGTACAGGGAAGCCTTCCTTGCCTCACTTGAGGTCACTAAACTGTTCCATGATGCTTTAATGGTGAGTGAAATGGCATTCGCCACTTTTTTTGGCTGAACCATGCAAAACTAATCTGTTTGAATTTGCAGGGAACTTCGAATTTGAGGAAATTCAGCTTGAAGTTGATTCACAGATGACTGATATGTTCATCTGTTCTTCCATGATTAAACTTTTGATACCAGCCACGGTTTTAACATCTTTCACTGCAGCCATTATGTGGCCCATGACTAACGAGTACCTACAGTAGTGATAGGTTGCACTGCCCCACCAAGTCCTAACCATCTATCATCACAATGTCAACAGTACGTACATCCATATGATGCTGATACCATTCAGAAGAATGATACAGCAGGGAGCTGTAATCTCCCTGCTAGATTATTCCACCTTTACATCTGAAAGTTACTCAGCACAGAAGTCATGATCATGTTATTAGATTACTCATTTGGTATGATGGCCAGATATTGGCCGTTTCGCTCGAACGCCTGCACTTCAATGGGTTCTTCATGCTCCTTGATCAAGAATCTAGTGAATTGCAGGTGTCTGCACACAACAGCCGTCGTCTGGAGGATGCAGCTTGCATCCGTTTCTACCAGCTTGGTTTTTTTCTGAAACCGGAATAAAGAAGTTATGTTGCAATGGTGAGTGCCGCTTGAATTTTTTCTTATACCATATGAACCATTTGATACACGTCATTAATCGTGCACCTGGAAGATTGTCGTCTATGCCCGGACACTATGGAATATCTCTGGTGTGTTGTTTCTGATAATTGAATGAAGCAGAGAAAACAGGTTTTTTTAACTCGTGTTATTAGATTGCTCCTCCTTTGTGGATAGACCTCAGTTTGCACAATACACTTGCTTTGAGGGAGCAGCGGAAGGTAAGTAGTTTGTATTTCATTTTGTCAGTACTTAATGAGGGCAAGATGACTTGTAGGGACATTATGGTGTGCGTAAACTGCAGGGCTATCAAACTGTGTGTGGGGTCCTCATACCCGGTTGGTGCATATGGGGGTCCTCATACTGGATGGAGGCTGTGGGGACCTTTATAGTGATTTGAGAGTAATCAATATTGTGAAGAAAATTTTCCAGCAACCACATCCTTGGATTTTCTTGTGAATATTAAAAGCCAATTTTAATCAAGCATATTTACAAACATAATGCAGGACAACGAGTCAAACATTATGCGTTTCGAACTGTATCTTGGTTCTTAGTCATATTGTGACTCTTATCAACAGGTGTCAACATTAAATAGTACTCGAGATAGACAATAATTAGAAACAAATGGAAGCTAGGTGATTCTTCTAAGCAAGAAACAGAGTAATTCACACTTCATAGTATAAAGAGATAAAATTCAATTACATATACATCTAAATACATACAAACTATGACAATACATAGACCCCATATGTTTCTGTAAATTAAAGAAAAGTGAATGGAGGATAATGAAGCACCTGACAATAACTCAATCTTTTGCATATTTGCAATTCCATTATCAACACCTTTATCCATTCAGCTTCTTTGTCCCTAAGCTTAGAGCACAAAAGGGGCAAAAGAGGATATTTCACAAAAACAACTTCTTTCAGTAGCTATATTGAATGAGCTGCATAGTCAGCCTTTGTACTTGGATGACATAGGGCAGGAAAAGATAGCGGAGACAATTCAGACACCCATCTGCAAGCCACGGCAGTAGTAGTGGCACTCTGAGTAATGGCAAAACTAGTTGTTCGAATAAGGAATCAGGTCAGGGAGTTCAAGACTTTGCACACTCTGATTGATATAACTGTGAGCTAAGTTATAGGCAATTACAGCATTTACAGCACCATAGGTGAGTCTGATGTCTGAGAGATTGCAGATGCAGTAACTTTCATGTGATTGAAAATTGCCTTGGTGTAATTTATATGTAGCATTGTAATCCTCTTGTAAAGCTCATTGTTCTGGTGTTACTAGCTGAACTGCCACTGAGGTGGCAGTCAAAATAGCCACGTATAGAGAAGATGGGTGGATAGAAAATCACACTGCCTTCAATGAACTCAAAGATGATAGATTCTAACCCGATATTATTAATTGCTGCGTGTTTTGTGCATGTCTGCATACTTCCTCAGGAGAATAAAATCCCCCGCCCTGTTGATCTGTGATGTGATTGTTCTCTGTTATTACTTTTTCTAACTTACCCATACAAAAGGAGGTTTTAACTAGTGAAGAGTCACCACCTCAATGTTCGAATTCCATTCGATTTGTCGAATTCTGGATTTGTTCGTCGAATGTTTATCGAACGCCATGAACCCCTTTGAAATCAATGGCAGTCTACAGCAAACATATAGAAAACACCTTCAAAGGTGTCCAAAAGCTGCCAAACTATTCAGAATAGACAGGAAAAGTGACAAAAAGCCAATCACAGTACAAATAGTCAAGGTACATTAAGTAAAAAGAGGTGGAGGAGTAAAAGAAGGATGAGACACAGATGGGCATGGGAACTTGCTCTCAACCTTATGGAGAGAGCGAAGTAGGTGAGGAGATTGTAAGCCACTTCCCTCCTCTCAGATATATGCATATATGCAAATTTGCACTTCACTAAGGAAGTTGAGAAACTCCCGTGCCACATTTAAGCAGCTTCCTCAAAGTCATAATCGCTTTCCTACAAGCTTTTAATATAACTAAGGGATTTGTGCCAGATCAGAACCCCAAACTACAGACGCTGCGTTTCGGGGTACCTGCCCCTCATCAGTGTAGTGTGTGTGATATTCTGATCTGGCAGAGTGAGTGGGCTAAGACAAGGTCTGGGAACTTGCTCTCAACCTTAGCCCACTCACTCTGCCAGATCAGAATATCCCACACACTACACTGATGAGGGGCAGGTACCCCGAAACGCAGCGTCTGTAGTTTGGGGTTCTGATCTGGCACAAATCCCTTAGTTATATTAAAAGCTTGTAGGAAAGCGATTATGACTTTGAGGAAGCTGCTTAAATGTGGCACGGGAGTTTCTCAACTTCCTTAGTGAAGTGCAAATTTGCATATATACAGATGGGCATGTCACACCCTTCTCAAATCATCTAAAACACAGCAAGGGGACCCCAACAAAAGTGTTCACTCTTCCCAAAGTGTCACACAACAGCAAAATGGCATCAATTGTCTCAGACCTAAAATTGCTGAATGGCCCAGCCTGCATGCATAGCACAGGGTCTGGAACAGGACCTGGCCTAGCATTTCAAGGTTAAACATTGCTCAGCAACTATACGTTTTGTCAAGTATTAAAGGAAAAAACTAGTCAGATAGGTCAGTGACCTGTTTAGGCCTAGTAAGCCTTATAAACTCAAAGGTCATGCAATCACACTCATCAATGTTATGCCCTGCCACACACAGGTGGGACAAGTATACGTTTCATGTAGTATTACAGGAAATAATAGAGAGGTAGGTCAGTGACCTGTTTAGGCCTACTGGCCAAGATAAACTAAAAGCTCATGCAAGTGCTCCCATCAATGATATGTCCCACCACAAACAGATAGAGCCACCCTCAGTTTTGTGGAGTATTACAGGAAATAATAGAGAGTTAGGTCAGAGACCTGTTTGGGCCTAGTGGGCCAGATAAACTCAAAGCTCATGCAAGTGTTCCCATAAATGATATGCCCCACCACACACAGGTGGGACCCCCATTAGTTTTGTGGAATACTACAGGAAATAATGGAGAGGTAGGTCAGAGACATGTTTGGGCCTAGTAGGCCACATAAACTCATAGCTCATGCAAGCGTTGCCATAAATGATATGCCCCGCTACACACGGGTGGGACCACTACCTGTATTGTGGAGTATTATAGGAAGAACTAGTGAGGTAAGTCAGTCACCTGATTAGGCCTACTGGACAGGGGACATTGACCAAACAATGCTTTTAATCACCCAACAATCGTGGATGTGAATACAGCAAATTTGGTAATCTCGGGTTCAATGGACAAAAAGGATCAATATTCAGAAACAGGGCAGGAGTGTCTAGGATAGGTATTGAGCTCAGAGGGTCCTACTTAAGTCAAGCAACAAAAAGCATCCCCAACAACAGTCTCCATTTTTTTTTTTTAATTAGGCACAGCCACCACTTAAGTGGCATCAATTGCCCCAGAGTTTAAATATTGAAATGTGGAGGATAATGCAGCACACTGTAAAGTACACAACTGTTCAGTCTCCCCAGGCTGACACAGTGGTGGCAAAGTCCTTGCGGATCCATGACTTGTTCAATTTGATAAGCGTTAGTGTGTCTACACTGTCATTGGACAGATGAGTGCGCTTATCCGTCAGCACACTATCAGCAGCACTGAAGACATGTTCAGAGAGAACGCTGGCTGCGGGGCATGACAAAACCTCCAAGGCATGAATGGCAAGCTCAGACCATTTTAATAGTTTTGAAGCCCAAAATGAACAAGGGTCCAGTTGCCCAGTCATGATGTCGATAATCAGCTGTAGATACTCCTGTACCATCCTCTCTAGGCATTTACTATTAGTAATGAGCGAGCACTAAAATACTCGGGTAGCTCGATGCTCGGGTGCTCGACCAAGCATCGAGCCCAATGCAAGGCAATAAGTGATAGGCCCCGCCCACAGACTTCCGGCTATAAACCGAGTGTTTCGGGAAAGGGCGGGAGGGTGGGCTTTTTCAAATCGTCACAGCATACAACACCTTGCTGTGCCCCCCAGAGGGACCCTAACAATCAATCTGCTCTCTGTGAGGTGCCAGCTTACTTTGTGCACTGAAAGGAGCTGTATACCTTTGTCACATCGATAATGATTAGTGATGAGTCCGAGCATCTCGGCAGTACTCGGTGCTGCCGAGCATCCTGAGTACCGGGATACTTGTGCGAGTACCGAGTAGCAGCGAGCATGCTCGCTCATCACTATTGACTATGTGTCAGACTTCTTCTTTCTCCTTGTGTTGCAAAGGATGGTCTAAAAAATTGGTGAAACGATTCCACAAAATTGCTGTTCCCAGATAGACTGTGAAGGTACCTTTAAGGTACCTTTACACACCGCCACTGCGGTGTACCAACTGCAAGGCAATCGGGATTTTTGTCACGGTTGCCTTGAAATTGCTACAAAGTTGCGGCGTGTAATTTGGGAAAGTGATCGGGATTTTCGCAGTTGCTCCAGGTTGCGGTTTCAGAGCATTGTTCTAAAATCAGAGGCAACCCAGATGGTGAATTGCCCTGGTATTGGCATGTAAACGGGCGATAGGGATGGAATCTGCGTCACCTAGTGATTTCCAAGAGGCGTGCCACAGCATGATGGATACTGCGCCCCATCAGCGATGATTGGTGGGGGCTCCTGTGTTTCCATTGGCTGTCCCTTCACAGGGCGCCATATTTGAAGAGCTGTCCATTCACACTCCACAATTGGAATGGCGTCATGTATTAGCCAGCCTTCCTGCGCAGGCTGGCCAATCATGACGCTATTGTGTTGTCCAATCAGCGTGTTAGCGTCACGGAATACACGAGTCTGTCACGCCTATGTTTTAGCGCCGCTGAACATGTACGCCCACATTCCCCTACTGATTGTGGCGTGTGAAGCGGCGATGGGATTCAACCATATGTTTCCCGCAGGATCTGTTTGAACTTCCAGGGAACCATGTTCCCTTAGGTTGAGTGCGCAATTGCGGCGTGTACATGCGGAATCGGTGATCGTTAGTAACAGTTAAAAACGTGCATGCACACGTTCGGTTGCCTCCGATCGCTGGTGATAGTTGCGGCGTGTAAAGGTACCTTTACTGTTAACGTTTGAGTGATGACGACTTGACGTTCCCAGGGTTGGAAAGTTAGAACTGCGATATTCACTATGTGCTCCACTGGGGTTTTGTGGAAAAGCAGATCTAAGATTATGTCAAAGTTTCTGTTGATACTCCTGAATGCGTGCGTCCCTTTCCAGGGCAGGAATTATTTAGACAAATTTACTCTTGTACCGGGATCTAACAGTGTGGAAACTCCGTAGTCGGCATTACTTTGAATTCTAACAATCCGAGGATCATGTTGCAGGTAGTGCAGCAAGAAGGTGCTCATGTGTCTTGCGCGTCCAGGAGGACCAAGTCCTTGTTGTGTTGGTGGGGGAGAGGTAGCATTCACACTTCCTTCATCTGCCCTCTCCCCCAACCTCGCACAGCAGAAATGTGATCAAGATCTCTCTCATCTGCAGAGTCTTCCATGCCATTCACCTCTTCAGCCTCCATTTCTTTCTCCTTAATCCCTCTCGCCCACCCTCCCATGCCAGCCGCCTTGGTGCTGCTGACCATCTGTACCTTTGAGATCTAGTTATCCCTTCCGCATACGCCTCCTCCCGTGCTTCCTCCCCTTCCTCTTGGCCCACCACCTGACTCCGAATACCAGTTAAAGTGTGCTCCAGCATGTAGATGACCGGAATTGTTATGCTGATAATGGCACCGTCAGCGCTAAACATCTTAGTAGCTATTTCAAAACTCTGCAGAAGGGTGCAGAGGTCCTTGATCTGAGATCACTCCAGCAGCGTGATTTGCCCCACCTCTGAATCATGTTGGCCCAGGATATACGTCATAACATACTGCACCAGGGCTCGTCACTGCTGCCACAGACCCTGCAACATGTGCAAAGGAGAATTCCATCGTGTCGGCACATCGCATTTCAGTCGGTGAACCGGCAGGCTGAAAGACTTCTGTAGCGATGCAAGTCTTTGAGCTGCGGGATGCAAACGGCAGAAGTGAGCACACAGCGACCGCACCCTCTGCAGAAACACATCTAGGCCGGGATAGTAGGCTAGAAATTGCTGGACGACCAGGTTCAAGACGTGAGCCATACAAGGCACATGTGTCGCTTTGCCCAGGCAAAGGGCCGCACCCAGGTTTGCAGCGTTGTCACACATGGCCTTCCCTGGCTGCAGGTTCAGTAGAGACAACCATTGAGTAAACTCTGTCTCCAGAGCTCCTCAGTTGTGTGACTCACATTTCCCAGACATTTTAATGTGAACACCACCTGATGGCGTTGAACCCTGCTTCCAGCATAATAAGGATTCCTTCTGCGCAGTTTGAACGAGGGTCCCATTACCAAACAGGCTTTGGGCACAGGTGGAGGACCCAGAAGAGGTGGAGGAGGCAGAAGCAGTGGAGGAACTTCTAGATACAGAGGTGTGACACACAACCCATAGGGATGGCAAGACTTATACAGCAGCCCCTTCTCCTGCTGTCACCATAGTCACCAAGTGCCCAGTCAGCGACATGTAACGCCCCTGTCCATGCTTACTGGTCCAAGTGTCTGTGGTGAAATGCACCCTGTAACACACAGAGCTTCTCAAGGAAGTGGTGATGTTGTGTGCAGAGGATGAAGAAGCCGCAGATGCACTTGATTGGACACCTCTGAGGTTGAAGTTGAGGTGGAGGAGAGCCTACTTTATGGAGCGCTTGATATCCATTCAAGCACCTGCTCTTTTTGGGCCTCATCTACAAGTTTTAGCGATGCTCTGCTGTGTAAGAAAGGGATGATATCAGATCGTCCACGAAAAGAAGTAGACATTTTAGTTTGACTTGAAGACGGTATTTGTTCAGCAGATGTTTCTGTTACTTTAGCACCTACCCCACGGACACAAAGACATTTAGCCTTTCCAACATGCCTATTCCCCTTTCCACCATCAACAGACCTTTTCCCACTCATTTTGGATTGGCAAATCTGTAGTTATTGGCAACAAAAAACAATGGATGCTTAACTAGCAGAGCTGAGTGGCTAAACAGTGGTAGTAGCCTAAATCGGTTTTGGTAAGTAGTTTTTGGCAGATGCAAGACAAAAGTGTTTGGCGGTACTTTTCAAAAGAACAATGAAGTTCTGGTACCTATTAAAACGTTGAAAGTAGCCTATATAGTTTTTTGTTTTTTCACATGCAAGACAAAAGTGTTTTCTGCGCTGTTTGGCGGTACTTTTTAAAAGAACAATGAAGTACTGGCACCTATTAAAGGGATCCTGTCACCTCCAGAACGCCTCCTAAGCTACCAAAACATGTCCCTGCAGCATCCTATCACTAATCTCACACTTCTTTTGTCTCCTAAAAGCATCCTGTGAAAGTGCATAAAAACGTTTTAATACTTACTCATTAGTGATTATAATTAGCAGGGGCTATATTCTTAAGCCCTTATGGCGTGTTGTTTTCCAGCTCCAGGATCCAGCCCCTCTCTGTCTGTGTTCCTCTGCTTGTGCAGGCTTTACCCTCCCCCCTCTCTATCACTCACAGAATGCAAATCATTAGTCCTGCCTTCAGCTCCACATCACAGCAGCACAGACAGAGAGAGAGTGGATCATTCAGGGCGTGAAAATGAGCACCTAGGGAGGGCTTAGAGTCTCACAGGGGACACCCTCTGAGACTTATTCAGGGACAAGAAGTCTCAGATTTGTAAGTGTATATTGTTGATTATTCCAATGTTACAGAGCGCTTTTTTTTATAGAAAAGGAGCACTAATACTGATATGTTAGGGTGCAGGGACAGGTATTAATAAGGTTGGGGGTGATTTGGAGGGGTCAGGTTCCCTTTAATACTGTGCAAGTAGCCTATACAGTTTTGGTAAGTGGTTTTGGTCACATGCAATACAAAAGTGTTTTCTGCGCTGTGCGGCGGTACTTTTGAAAAGAACACTAAAGTACAGCTACCTAGTGAAACTGTGGTACTAGCCAAAATGGATTTGCTTAGCTAGAGGCAGTAAAAAATGGCTATTACTGACAGGTGGTGTAGCTTCCATCACAACAGTGCTACACCAATGCCTGGCATACACTGCTACTTGCCAAAATGGATTTGCTTGGCTAGATGCAGTAAAACATGGCTATTGCTGACAGGCGATGTAGCTTACTTCACAACAGTGCTACACCAATGCCTGTCACACTGGTACTAGCTAAAAATTATTTACTGGGCTACATTTGGCCAGATGCTGTAAAAAAACGCTTGCACAGAACTGGAAAAGACCTGCCTGGCAAAAAACAGTTCTTGGAAGTAGTCCCTAAACCTATCAACTATCTATCTAATTTGCACTTGAATCGCTATCTACTTTTCTCTGTAGAGACCTGCCTGGCAAACACTGCTTTGTAAGCCCTCAAAAGGGCTGTTCTTGGAAGTAGTCCTTATACCTATCAACTATCTCTCTCTCTAACTAGCTTGGTCTGTATATCACACCGCAGCACCAGCAGCGGTGCTGTCTGACACTGAGCTGCAGTACTGAGAAAATGGCGAGCAGGGTAAAAGGGTTGGGTTTCATATCAAGGGCATGTGACATGCCCAGCCAATGACACAAACCCTTGTGTGAAAAAAAGTGCACTTTCCTCTATGTGCGCTGATAGGCTGACAGACCGGACCACCCACAGTAAGCATGCGGCAAAGAAAAAAAAATGGAGATCTACATTATTTGACCACAGACGTCTCCACAGCCCCCCTCCCACCCACTATTCATTCCTAGACACTGAAAATCATCATAACATTGAACAAAAGCATTATTGTGAAAAGTCAGTAACGCTTTTGGTGAACAAAGCGTTATCGAACATAATCTCGAATTACCGGATTCTTAGCAAATAGTTTGAATTCGTCAAATGACTCGTACATAGCCCAAAACAGGTTGAATTTGAAATTGGCGAACAATTCTAATCGAACATCGCTCATCTCTAATTTTAACCCAGGTAGAGGCAGAAATTGAAGGTTAGGGACCCAATCCAAGAGACACGCCTCGACGTGACGACTGGGCGGTTTAATAATATGGCCATATTTTTAAAGCTAAGTGTCTTAATTTTTGTATTCTTGCTTAACTGAAATAATTTTGTATATTTTTATGGTCAGAACAGAGTGCAGCTTCTCTTTTTCAGTGCTACAATTGTTACTAAAGATTAGTGATGGGCGAGTCCTAAATTAGTCGGAATCGCTTGACTCTTGCGAGTCCGAGCCCGGGACTCGCTACTCGTTGCGAGTCCAATGTTAATGAATGGGGAAGTGAGTAATAGCGAGTAGTGTGCGATTTACAAATCGCAGATGTGTCTCGGAAGCTTCAGCCTGAAGCAATCCTAGTTTTGTCAGAGACTCTGACAAAACTAGGATTAGCATTGACTTGCATTGGACTCATTTACTGTGCAAGTAATCGCTGGGAAACTCGCACAGTAAGGAGTCAGGCTGTCTGCTCTGTACAGGCTGCCGCAGCTCCAGGGTCCTAGAGCCTGCCTGCTCTTCCTCTGTGTAGCAGAGCTGAGGTTGTTCTCAGTCTGCTCATCCCTGTGCATAGGCATCTATATCTATGCACAGGGATGAGCAGAGAGGACATCGCGTTTTGGACTACGTCGGACGGAAGAGGATTTTTTTAATTAAAGATGGAGTCCCTAATGGCTTTTTTTTTATTTCTAATAAAATTTTTTCTCTGTGTTTTTTTTTAAAACAATTTAATAGAAATTCATGGCAGTCATGTCTAATATTGGCGTGACGGCCATAAATTTTGGGCTTAGGGCCAGCTGATAATACAAACCTGGCCCTAACCTCTTTATTACACAGCGTGCCACCGCCACCAGGGCCTTTGGAAGAGCGGGGTTCAGCGCCAGAAGAAGGCCCCATCTTCTGGGGCGGCTGCGGGCTGCAATTTGCAGCGGGGGGTGCCCAGAAAGCTTGGGCATCCCTGCACTGCGGATTCCAGCCCCCAGCTGCTTAGCTGTACCTGGCTAGACATAGAAATTGCGCGGAGCCCCACGCATTTTTATTTTATTATTTCATGAAATTCATGAAATAATAAAAAAAAAGGGCTCCCCTATATTCTTGTGTCTGGCCAGGTGCAAATAGGCACCTGGGGGTTGGGGGCAGCCCGTCGCTGCCTGCTGGATCCGGCTGGTTCCAGAAATACGGCGAAGCCCATGTAATTTTTTTTCTGAAAAATCAATAAAACAATCCTAAAAAAGGGACTGCATCTTTTTTAACCCCTCGCCCATGGTCCAGGGGTTAATAAAGATGCAGTCCCTTTTATTTACATTGTTTCATGGATTTGTCAGAAAAAAATTTCACGTGGGCTTCGCCGTATTTCTGGAACCAGCCGGATCCAGCAGGCAACGACGGGCTGCCCCCAACCCCCAGGTGCCTATTTGTACCTGGCCGGACACAAGAATATAGGGGAGCCCTTTTTTTTTATTATTTCATGAATTTCATGAAATAATAAAAAAAAAATGCGTGGAGCTCCGCGCAATTTCTATGTCTAGCCAGGTACAGCTAAGCAGCTGGGGGCTGGAATCCGCAGCGCAGGGATGCCCAAGCTTTCTGGGCACCCCCCGCTGCAAATTGCAGCCCGCAGCCGCCCCAGAAGATGGCGCGTTCATTGAAGCGCCATCCTCTGGCGCTGAACCCGGCTCTTCTAGCTGCCCTGGTGGCAGTGGCACGCTGGGTAATAAAGGGGTTAATACCAGCTTTGTTATACAAGCTGGTATTAAGCCCGAGATTCTTAATGTCAGGCCACGTTTGACCCGGCCACTAAGAATCTCCAATAAAGGGTTAAAAAAACACAACGTAGAGAAATTTTTTTATTAGAAATAAAAAAAAAAAGCCATTAGGGACTCCATCTTTAATTAAAAAAATCCTCTTCCGTCCGACGTAGTCAAAAACTCGATGTCCTCTCTGCTACATCCCTGTGCATAGATATAGATGTCTATGCACAGGGAATGAGCAGACTGAGAACAATCTCAGCTCTGCTACATCATCTCTGTGAGCAGGCGGGCTCTAGGACCCTGGAGCTGCGGCAGCCTGCACAGAGCAGACAGCTGGACTCGGCTCGCAGAGTAACAGCAGTTACTTTGCGAGTTTCCCAGTGATTACTCGCACAGTAATCAGACCAATGCAAGTCAATGGCAATCCTAGTTTTGTCAGAGTCTCTGACAAAACTAGGATTGATATTGATTTGCATTGGACTCGTTGCTGTGCGAGTAATCGCTGGGAAACTCGCAGAGTACAGAGTCCTGCGAGTCCCTTACTACTCGCCGAGTAACGAGTCCTAGCGAGTAGACTCGCCCATCCCTACTAAAGATGCATGAAATTTCCCCGAATATGTGCACCAATTTCAAATTCGGTACGAACATTGATGAAACCACAGCAATTTACCCAAAAATCAGCGAACATGACTTTGGGGTCAAAAATTAGAAATTTAAAATGGCCCTAAAACTTACCCTGATTGTTTGGGGACAAAACGCTTGCCATAAGACATGTTGGCCGGGATCAACACCTACCATTATGATTACGAGTGTTGCCGCCATCGAGTCTACCATTTTATTTCAAGAATTTTTTGAAGCTGCTGACCCTCTGCAATAATAAAGGTTGGCTCTCCCCCAAAAAAATAATAAATAAAAAAATAAATATAATAAAATAAATAAATAAAAAAAAATATATATTTAAAAAAATTCCCACCAAGATGTTAAGATCTTTTAAACAGATGTTTTAAGGACATTGTAAGCTTCCTGTATTTCGTCAATTTTTTGGTAAAATGTTCGATTTTTTAATTGCAAACCGAATTGTCAATGCTCGTGCCGAATTTGAAATTGGCGAACATGTTCTGGGAAAGTTTGCTCATCTCTATTCCTGATCAATGTTGAAGGCATTGTCCCATACATCCATAATGCACAATAATGAAAATTTTAAAGGGGTTGTCTTGGCTTTTGAAATAATTCATATGTGTATCTAGGCTGCAAAATGTTGACAATTTGCAATATACTTGCTGTCAATATTTAGAGTTACCCAGATATCACATATTTGCGGCTGGTAGGGAACGTGTAGGGGGCGTGTTTGTGCATGTAAATGGAAACTGGCTGTTTCCTCCCAGTCTCTTACAAACACACCCCCTCCCCTATTCCCAGTATGGCCAGCCATTCCCAGGATCCTAAAGCCTGCCCCAGCTCCTAAAGTCACCATCCACCCCATTGTCCCCACTGCACTGATACACTGTACCAAATCGGCAGATGTGTAGGCGATTCGGTACAGTGTGTCAGGGCAGCAGGGACCACTGGACTGTGCTCTCACCCTGTCTGTGGGATCTGTGCCCTGGAGCCTGGGTCTGTGTGCTGCAGTCTGGGTGTCATCTGTGTGCTGCAGCCCGATGCTTCTTCTTTCCTGTTCTCCCATACAATAGAGCTGGAGGTGGTATATTGAGGACCTATCCACCGGCTCTGTGCCTGCACGCTCTATGGTACAGGTGCAAGTACAGAGCCGGTGGAGTTGTCCTCACTATACCGCTGCCGGCTCTATTGTACAGGAGGACTGGAGAGAAGAAGCAACGGGCTGCAGCACACAGACGTCACCCAGGCTGCAGACGCAGACAGGGTGAGAACACACATGTGCAGCGGTCCCTCCTGCACTGACACACTGTACCAAATTGCCTTCACAGCTGCCGATTCAGTACAGTGTGTTAGTGCAGTGGGGACAATGGGAGTGGGTGGTGACATTAGGGGCTGGGATGGGCTATAGTGTCCTGATGGAGGCCAGGGCATAGTGAGAGTGGGAGAGGGGGCTGGCTGTAAGATCCTGGGGGTGGCTGGCCATACTGGGAATAGGGGAGGGGGCATGTTTGTAGGAGACTGGGAGGAAACATCCAGTTTCCTTTTACATGCACAAACACGCCCCCTAGACTTCTCCAGCCACAAATATGTGCTATCTAGGCAACCCTGCAAAATGTTGACAGCAAACATATTGCAAATTGTCAAAATTTTGCAGCCTAGATATACATATTAATTATTGCAAAAGCCCAGATAACCCCTTTAACTCTGGTGAATAGAATTTCCTGATGTCTGTCTTTCGTTTGAGCTACTCTGGCAGCTTTTGTACCCCTTTTAAGGTGTCTTTGCTTTTGCCTCCCATTTATTTGAATTCAGATCAGAAGTTTGGCAAATATTTGCCCATGCAGCAAATCGAACCGAACCCAAACTTCGAAAGGTTCATTCATCTGTATTTGGTGCGAACCTCAAACATTACATTTTGTGTTCGCTCATGCTCAAGTCTGCAAACAATTTGATGAGGGTGCCGACAATTCTTTTTGCCCATTTGAGGGTTTTGTGTGACATTATGTTTAATTTGCCATTTTTTCCTCTATGTTTGTGTTCTTCCAATACACACAAAATAAATAGGCGTGTGTATGGCTAGGGTCACACATCAGTTTTTTTTTTTGAAAACCTGATCCGGTTTTGAGCTTTCAAAAAGCTCAAAACCGGATCAGGAAACGCTCCTCATAGGAGCCTATGCTAAAAACCGGATTGCTTCACAAGCAATCCGGTTTCCGTCTCCGGCTCTTCAGCCTGCGTGAAAAATCATGCAGGCTGCAGTTTTCAGAGCGGTTCTGTTATCTCTTCAAAATCACCCAGAGTTCCCTATCAAGGGCTCTCAGGTGAATAATGAGTACAATTTCTATTTTTATTTAAGTGATCACTTTATTAGTCATAAATTTATAATTATTCCATAAAAAACATTAAAATTCATTACATAGGAGTATCCTGATAATTAGAATGATTTATATCTGGGTCCAGGACTAAGACCACTTACATCAATGTTTATACAGTATTTACTATACACTAACCGATAATACCAGGTGTATAAGGGAATGCTATTTATTTATTTATTTATTTATCACTTAAGGCAGCTATACACTCTATAGTATGATCATGGGGCTCTTATCTCTTACAATACCTGTGTACCTATGTACTGGCATCTCTCTCTAGCACAGGTTACAATGTAGTGCTGCCCTGGTGTTTTAATTGTAGCTGCCCACTCTCTTATATATCTAGAGCTCAAAGCTTCTTGACATATATGCACACCTATGTGCTAACAGTGCCCCTTCTAATCTAGGTTACACATTGTGTACTGCTGCCCCCGTGATACGTTCCTAATTTCCCCTCTAGTATCGCATACCTGGTTTGAAGTTGTTTGTGGCCTCAGTCCTGGCGCCCCCACCGCTAACATACGTTTCGTCTCCTTCCCTAGGGCATCTGAGGAAGGAGACGAAACGTACGTTGGCGTTGGGGGTGCCAGGACTGAGGCCACAAACAACTTCAAACCAGGTATGCGATACTAGAGGGGAAATTAGGAACGTATCACGGGGGCAGCAGTACACAATGTGTAACCTAGATTAGAAGGGGCACTGTTAGCACATAGGTGTGCATCAGGGGCGGACCGTCACCCCCGGGGGCCCTGGTGCAGGTGAGGACCGGGGGGGGGTTTGCTGGGAGAGCAGAGCTCTCTTACCTGGTGCTGCTGGGAGAGCCGCGCTGCTGCTGGGAGAACCACTCTCTCCCGCCTGGTGCTGCTGGGAGAGCCGCGCCGGATGCTCGTAGGAGCCGGAGGGGAGGGGCGGGATCAGGCAAGGGAAGCAGGAAGCTCTCTGCTACCCTTGCCTGGCCCTCCTCTCCTTTGACGGCGGCTTGCGGGGGTCGGCTGGGGGCCCCCTCCTGGCTTGAAGGGGCCCCCTAGCCGGTCGGGGCCCTGGTGCAGCTGCACCAGCTGCACCAGTGTAGTTCCGCCCCTGGTGTGCATATATGTCAAGAAGCTTTGAGCTCTAGATATATAAGAGAGTGGGCAGCTACAATTAAAACACCAGGGCAGCACTACATTGTAACCTGTGCTAGAGAGAGGTGCCAGTACATAGGTACACATGTATTGTAAGAGATAAGAGCCCCATGATCATACTATAGAGTGTATAGCTGCCTTAAGTGATAAATAAATAAATAAATATCACTCCCTTATACACCTGGTATTATCGGTTAGTGTATAATAAATACTGTATAAACATTGATGTAAGTGGTCTTAGTCCTGGACCCAGATATAAATCATTCTAATTATCAGGATACTCCTATGTAATGAATTTAAATTTTTTTTATGGAATAATTATAAATTTATGACTAATAAAGTGATCACTTAAATAAAAATAGAAATTGTACTCATTATTCACCTGAGAGCCCTTGATAGGGAACTCTGGGTGATTTTGAAGTGGTTTTGTGTAAGGTGAGACATTGACAGTTGGTGGACTATTGAGATAATAATCGGTTCTGTTATCTGCAATGCGGGATGTGTAATCCTGAGCAATCCGGTTCCCGTTTATACTTTGCTAATCCCGGCTGCCGCTGGGATAAGCAAAGTGTTCTGTGTTTTGTTAAACTGTAAATTTGCTTAATGAATGTTCCTATAATGTCTCTAGGGGGTGCCCACTCCCCCTAGAGACCTTACACCCACTCAGGTGGGCATATAATGGTATAATCACCTCTGTACAGCAGCTGCCTCCTGACAGCTGCTGTACAGTTTTAAGAATGAAAGCGCCGGGCTCCTCAGAGCAGTGCCCATACTATAGCTATTGCTATAGCATGTGCGCCGCTGTCTGAGGTCCTGAAGCCACTTACAGTAGGATCTATGGGCAGCGCTGCCTATAGTCTACTGTATAAGGCTTCAGAACCTCAGAGAGCGGCGCACATGCTATAGCAATAGCTATAGTATGCGCGTCAGTCTCAGAGTAGCCCGACACTTTCATTCATAAAACTGTACAGCAGCTGTCAGGAGGCAGCTGCTGTACAGAGGTGATTATACCATTATATGCCCACCTGAGTGGGTGTAAGGTCTCTAGGGGGAGTGGGCACCCCCTAGAGACATTATAGGAACATTTAAGCAAATTTACAGTTTAACAAAACACAGAACAGTTTGCTCATCCCTGCAGCAGCAGGGATGAGCAAACTATCCGGTAACCGGATTGCTCAGGATTACACATCCCGGATTGCTGAATGTCAGAAGACAATTGCGTTCACCGCATCCGGATCTGGATGCGGTGAACGCAATTCAGGTTTTAAGTGTGACTCTAGCCTATGACTAAATGTTTTCTTGAAGACATTTTCAGGAAAAATTTCAAATATGCCAAAACTTTCGCCCATGACTGTATATCATTTCTTTGATATTTTTGAAATTTACAAATATAATCAGATATTAGTTTAATTAGTCTAGCTTGCAGTCTGTAATTCTGAATCTTGTACTTTAATTAGTCATTAGTTGTCATAGCTTCCTGAACTTTTCTGCTGTTGAACTTTCTTTGTAAATCACACCTGAAAGTCCTGATTGTAACCTTATGTCCAAGTGATTGTCACCATCATCTAACAGAATTCAACTGGTGATATTTTATACTTTGCTGCTCATTAACTAAACCGATCTTTTGGCTTTTTCTTCATGTGTAAATCCTATTTAGTAAGCTGACAGGCGAGGAGTAAATCAATTAAGATCTTACTATATTTCAAAGTCATAGAGATTGTAAACTTAAAAAAATATATAAATAAGTGATGTATTAGATTCAAGTTTGACTTCACACAAATATACGGTGTTCATTTTAGGACATGGTCATTTGTCGAAGTCAAAGTCAAAAAAAGCTGTTCCTGATGCCTGATTTTGACTTTGACTTTGACAAATGACTTTCATAAATGACTTTGATTTTGATAAATGACTTTGACTATGATAAATGACTTTGACTATGACTTTGATAAATGACTATGACTTTGATAAATGACTATGACTTTGATAAATGACTTTGACTTTGATAAATGACTTTGACTATGATAAATGACTTTGACTATGATACATGACTTTGACTATGACTTTGATAAATGACTTTGACTATGATAAATGACTATGACTTTGACAAATGACTTTGACTTTGATAAATGACTTTGACTTTGATAAATGACTTTGACTATGATAAATGACTTTGACTATGATAAATGACTTTGACTATGACTTTGATAAATGACTGACTATGATAAATGACTATGACTTTGATAAATGACTTTGACTTTGATAAATGACTTTGACTTTGATAAATGACTTTGACTTTGATAAATGACCTTGATAAATGACTTTGATAAATGACTTTGACTTTGATAAATGACTATGACTATGATAAATGACTATCACTTTGATAAATGACTTTAACAGATTAGCATAATTTATTTTAAAAATTCTACAGTGGGTCCACTATGGATTTGAACCGTGAATGCTGGCTTCCAAAGGCCAAAAGCTTATCCACTAGACCATCCAGAAAGCTACTGTAAAAGTTCCCTTTTGGTATACTAACATAGATAACATGCACACAGTCTGTGTGCAGAAATCTGATGACCCTGATGTCTGAGAGCTTCTGACTTGTCATGCTCACACTCATGGTTATGACAAGTCACACATCACATTTATTTCTCATGGAGGTTAGCAGTGTAATGAAAGTACAAATCCCCAAGCAGTGCCAATGTTTCCTAGCTTCTTTTTCTGAAGGTATTATAGTTATTAATATAATTATTATCCTCTTAAACAAAACTAATGTTAAAAAAATTTTTTTTTGAAACACTAATTTTGTATATATATATTATATATACTGTATTTACCAGTTTCTGTAAATTTCTATAATTGTTTAAAAAATTGTTTAACAGCATATAATAGTAATATTTTTACCAGTGACTGTACATTTGTATCATTGTTTAGGAAATTGTTTAAGAAAATATAATAATAATAATTAATATTAGTAATAAATACATAATAATCCACTACCTCGATTTCAACAACAAAAATGCAGAACTGCAAACATCTTAATTTAGTACTATATCTTATATCTATTAACTAGCATAATTTATTATACAAAAAGTATTCTACAGCAGGTTCAGCATGGATTTGAACCATGAACGCTGGCTTCCAAAGGCAAAATACTTCTCCACTAGACCACCAAACTAACTGTTAGGAGGTGGAGGTTTTGTTCTGCTAAGAAAATGACATGCAGGCAGTCTGTTTGCAAAACTGTTCTGACCCTGATGGTTGACAAATCTCATTGTCATTTGTCGTGGTCAGAATCAGAATCAGACTCACACACACTTCAAAGTGTCATGGAGACTTGCCTGTATGAAGTAGGTTCAAATCCCCAAGCAGTAGCAGGAGTTTATTTATTTTGTTAAGGTATTATTGTTTTTATTATTATAATCATTATTATTATTATTATTACACTTTCCAACCAAAATAATGTACAATTAAAAAGTTTTGACTTTGTGCTTCATTCTCATTCCTGAGTATGATAAATCACTTTCACAGATGACACTCACACATAAAAATGAAAATATTATTTCCATACACAAAAGCTTTAACCCCTTTTTTCAGTGAGGCCGGACACAATGGACCTTGCTTTATTTAAAACCCACATTTCAACAATTTTTATACATTGTTTTGTTTTCAAATAACAACAATTACTTAATGATAAGCAAATTACATGTCCTGAACTGCGCATTTTAACCCCAAAGTCTCCAACACAAAGCCTATGCGCACCCACCACTAAACTATAGGCATTTAATAGAGGCACAGACATCTTTTCATTGCTGATATGCCTTTCAATGCAGACATGATTATGCTCATTTAAACTGTGTGACCTTATTGTATGATTTTCATAGCTCACAATGATATCTGACTGACACACATAAAGATCAGCAGATTTTTGCACGTTTGGTCTCTTTAGCAAACAAAATCACTGATGGTCTCATCTGATTCAGTGGCCTAATGGTTAAGGCTCCAGTCTCTGGAGTGTTAGAGCTCTGTTGCACCCTGGTTCAAACCCCCCCCCAGTAGGATTATTATTTTTTTTTTTTCCTTGTAAATTATGGTGTTTAATACACAATTTACAGTAATGTTTAATTTGTGATTTCTTACATTATGGTAATCATCATAACATACTAATAATTGGTTTCAGCCATGTTGTCCATTTATAGGCTAAATGAATGGAAGGCAGTCATTTACTACTTATCTATTTCCAAGTGTCTGTACATTTCAACAATTTATTATCAAAGGTTCTAAACCAATTATTTATTATTTATTTGACACAAAATGTTGTTTGCCATCTACCCAAAACTCGCTGCATTTTAATGAGCAGTACCATAATGTAAGAAATCACAAATTAAACATTACTGTAAATTGTGTATTAAACACCATAACTTACAAAAAAAAAAAAAAAAATTATCCTACTGGGGGTTTTGAACCAGGGTGCAAAAGAGCTGCAAGCCTCCATGACACTTTGAAGTGTGCGTGAGTCTGATTCTGATTCTGACCACGACAAATGACAATGAGATTTGTCAACCATCAGGGTCAGAACAGTTTTGCAAACAGACTGCCTGCATGTTCATTTTCTTAGCAGAACAAAACCTCCACCTCCTAACAGTTAGTTTGGTGGTCTAGTGGAGAAGTATTTTGCCTTTGGAAGCCAGCGTTCATGGTTCAAATCCATGCTGAACCTGCTGTAGAATACTTTTTGTATAATAAATTATGCTAGTTAATAGATATAAGATATAGTAATAAATTAGGATGTTTGCAGTTCTGCATTTTTGTTGTTGAAATCGAGGTAGTGGATTATTATGTATTTATTACTAATATTAATTATTATTATTATATTTTCTTAAACAATTTCCTAAACAATGATACAAATGTACAGTCACTGGTAAAAATATTACTATTATATGCTGTTAAACAATTTTTTAAACAATTATAGAAATTTACAGAAACTGGTAAATACAGTATATATAATATATATATACAAAATTAGTGTTTCAAAAAAAAATTTTTTTAACATTAGTTTTGTTTAAGAGGATAATAATTATATTAATAACTATAATACCTTCAGAAAAAGAAGCTAGGAAACATTGGCACTGCTTGGGGATTTGTACTTTCATTACACTGCTAACCTCCATGAGAAATAAATGTGATGTGTGACTTGTCATAACCATGAGTGTGAGCATGACAAGTCAGAAGCTCTCAGACATCAGGGTCATCAGATTTCTGCACACAGACTGTGTGCATGTTATCTATGTTAGTATACCAAAAGGGAACTTTTACAGTAGCTTTCTGGATGGTCAAGTGGATAAGCTTTTGGCCTTTGGAAGCCAGCATTCACGGTTCAAATCCATAGTGGACCCACTGTAGAATTTTTAAAATAAATTATGCTAATCTGTTAAAGTCATTTATCAAAGTGATAGTAATTTATCAAAGTCAAAGTCATTTATCAAAGTCATTTATCAAGGTCATTTGTCAAAGTCATTTATCTAAGTCAAAGTCATTTATCAAAGTCATAGTCATTTATCATAGTCAAAGTCATTTATCAAAGTCATAGTCAAAGTCATTTATCATAGTCAAAGTCATTTATCAAAGTCAAAGTCATTTATCAAAGTCAAAGTCATTTATCAAAGTCATAGTCATTTATCATAGTCAAAGTCATTTATCAAAGTATTAGTCAAAGTCATTTATCATAGTCAAAGTCATTTATCATAGTCAAAGTCATTTATCAAAGTCAAAGTCATTTATCAAAGTCATAGTCATTTATCAAAGTCATAGTCATTTATCAAAGTCATAGTCAAAGTCATTTATCATAGTCAAAGTCATTTATCAAAATCAAAGTCATTTATGAAAGTCATTTGTCAAAGTCAAAGTCAAAATCAGGCATCAGGAACAGCTTTTTTTTACTTTGACTTCGACAAATGACCATGTCCTAAAATGAACACCGTACAAATAAAATGTTGACAATCAGGTGTCTCGTGCCAGAGTTCAGACTCATGTCTTCATGGTCAGGAAAACCTTCAACTCTTGGTCAGTGAAAGGAAGTGAGGAATCTTCAGAGAGAAAACAGCCAGGGGAGTAAAGAGCTCGAAATAATCGCTCAAAAGATTAAAGCTCTCTCTTTCTTTCTTTCTCTCTCTCTTTTTCTCTCTCTGTTTCTCTTTCTCGAAACATTGCTGATTTTGTACCTATCACTAAAAAACATGATGAATGTTCTCTCCTTCTCTTTCTCTCTCTTTCGCTTTTTTCTCTTTTTCTCTTTCTCTTGAAGCATTGCTGATTTTCTATCACCAAAAAACATGATAATGTTCTCTTTCTTTCTCTTTCTCTCTTTTTCCCTCTGTCTCTTTCTGTTGAAGCATTGCTGATTTTCTATCACCAAAAAAACATGATGAATGTTCTCTCTCTTTCTCTTGAATCATTGCTGATTCTCTACCTATCAACAAAAACACGATGACTGTTCTCTCTCTCTCTCTCTTTTTCTCTTTGTCTCTCTCTATCCTTCTCTTTCTCTTTCCATCTATCTCTTTCTCTTTCTCTCTCTTATTCTCTCTCTGTCTTTCTCTCTTTGTCTCTCACTTTCTCTTTCTCGTTTTCTTTCTCTCTCTCTTTTTCTCTGTCTCTCTTTCCTGGAGCATTGCTGATTTTATACCTATTACCAAAAATCATGATGTATGTTCTCTCTCTGTCTCTCTTTGTTTCTCTTTCTCTCTCCTTTTCTCTCTTTCTCTCTCTTTCACTCTCTCTTTCAAATTCAAATTCAAATGAGCTTTATTGGCAGGAATAAGTATATATTAACATTGCCAAAGCAAATAGTAAAATTAGGGGGATGGGGGTTGGGAGGCATATAGAGGTCCAGGATATATAAGGATCCTTTTTGGGGGTAGGGGCATGTCCAGGGTCGGGTATAGAAGTCCTTGGCATATCAAGCTCTTAGTTGAGGAATAGGGACATGTCCAATGTGGGGTATAGAAGTCTATGACATATTAGGCTCCTAGTTGGGGGATAGGAATGCGTCCAGGGTGGGGGTACTGAAGTTCATGGCATTTCACTCTCCTATTAGGGTGCTTTCATACAACGTTTTTCTGCAATCAGACTCTGTCCGTTGTAAATCGGATCGGATGCTAAAAATCGGATTCCACTGGATGCCAGCATTCCGATTTTTTAATCGGATCAGTTTATCAGATCCGAAAAAAAATCGGACCGATGGCATCCGATGTCATCCGATCTGATCCAATTTTTTAATGGATCTGATTTAAATGGGGGAGGGCTGTGGGAGGTCTTGGAGTTTGAGCATGCGCAATACAAAAATCGGATCCGATATCGGATTCGATTTTCCAACCGATCTGATCCCCATTGACTCCCATATTATTTTAATTGGATCGTATCGGATCCGATTCAATCCAATTTTTGCAGCGGACTCCAAAATCGCAGCAGTCTGCGATGTTGCCTGCTGCAAGAAAATCGGACAAAAATCAGTTTTCAACCAGGCAGAGATTGCTAATAAGTAACACCATTCCGTGCCCCTATAGGCCTACATTCTCCATTGCTCGCAGGTATCAGACAGCCTATAAAAATGAATCCAAATTGTGCCAGAAAATAGGTAGGAAGGAATCTAGGGACCCAGTTGACAAGACACACCTCAACGTGGTGACTGAGTGGTTTATGAATGTGCATTGATAAAGCTAAGTGCACTGACCACTCTGCCCACACAGCGCCGCTGCGCTGACCACCCTGCCCACACAGTGCCGCTGCTCTCACCACACTACCCACACAGCGCCGCTGCGCTGACCACCCTGCCCACCGCGCTGCTGCGCTGACCACTCTGCCCACCGCACTCACTGCTAACCACTGAGCCACTGCGCAGTGCTAACCACTGAGCCACCGCGCAGTGCTAACCACTGAGCCACAGCGCAGTGCTAACCACTGAGCCACAGCGCAGTGATAACCACTGAGCCACCGCACAGTGCTAACCACTGAGCCACCGCGCAGTGCTAACCACTGAGCCACTGCGCAGTGCTAACCACTGAGCCACCGCGCAGTGCTAACCAATGAGCCACCGCGCAGTGCTAACCACTGAGCCACCGCGCAGTGCTAACCACTGAGCCACCGCGCAGTGCTAACCACTGAGCCACCGTGCAGTGCTAACCACTCAGCCACCGCCCAGTGCTAACCACTGAGCCACCGCGCAGTGCTAACCACTGAGCCACCGTATACTCTGCTAACCACTGAGCCCCTGTATACTCTAACCACTAAGCTGCCTTACAGTGCTCCATCCTCCCTCACCCCATCTCTTTGTCCTCCATCCTCCCCCACCCCTGCCGCTCTGTCCTCCCCCTGACGCTCTGTCCTCCCCCTGACGCTCTGTCCTCCCCCTGCCTCTGCCGCTCCATCCTCCCCCACTGCTTCCTCCTCCTTCCTTTTTCCTCTTCACCTCCGCCACTCCATCCTCCATCCTCCCCCTGCCCGTGCTGCTCCGTCCTCCCCCACCTCGCCGCTTCATCCTACATCCTCCTCCCCCCCGCCGCTCTGTGCTCCATCCTCCCCCTGCCGTTCCTTCCTCCCCCTGCCTGTGCTGTTACATCCTCCCACACCCCGCCGCTACCTCCTCTGTCCTCCATCCTCCTTCCCCCTGCTGTTCTGTCCTCCCTCCTCCCACCTGCCACGCCGTTCTTCCCCCACCGCTCCTTCTTCAAAGTTCCTCCCAATTGAGCCCTCACCGCCTTCCCCATGCAATCTCTATTTCTATATTCTAGAATACCCGATGCATTAGAATCGGGCCACCGAAAGTTCCCGGACGCCATAATGGATCCAGTCCTGGGTGCGGCGACATGTCGACAGAACGGAGGACTCAGGAAGACGCAGGCGGCAGGGAAGAAGCATGGACGGTGGTAAATATATCAGAGTGTGTGTGTGTGTGTATGTGTCCATCCGCCCCACCGCTGACCACCCTGCCCACGGCACTGCGCTGACCACTCTACCCACGGCGCTGTGCTGACCACTCTGCCCACGGCGCTGTGCTGACCACTCTGCCTACGGCGCTGCGCTGACCACTCTGCCCACGACGCTGCACTGACCACTCTGCCCACGCACTCACTGCTAACCACTGAGCCACCGCACAGTGCTAACCACTGGACCACCGTATACTCTGCTACCCACTGAGCCACCTGTATACACACAATTCATTTCACCGCACTCCCCTAACTATTAGTAAATAAACTATATATGGATTCTAGACTACCCGATTCTTTAGAATCGGGCCGCCATCTAGTAATAATAATATTTGGCAAACTTGCAAGTAAATAGCATACCTTGCCATTTTACTAAAATACGGCTGCCAGGAGAAAGCTAACTTACATCCTCATGGCTTACTTTCAGTCATTTGGGCGTGCATGAAACAGTTATGGACATCATTCACTATAATGACCATAGCAGCTATGATTAAACAAATTATAAGAATGACCTGCACCACTGCTTATGACTGTTGAGCTCTGGCTGTGGAGGTAACACAGAACCTGTCCCGTTACCAAATCGTGGTGCCGTGCCTTTGTTTGCAAAGTCCCAAAGTTAATTTGAAATAATAGTAGGTAGCACTCACCATTCTGTTGCATTGGGATTTCTTTATTTGAAACTACACACGAGTGACATGCCTGCGGGTTGGTGGATGCGGGGTGCGTCCAGGGACTACACGTGCCTCACTCAGGTGGACCCAAATGTGGACCCAATGAAGCTCACCTGAGCAAAACACGTGTGGTCCCTGGATGTGTGGCGCCCCTGCGGCTAGGCGCCACAGAGTGGTATTACACTTATTATCTATATGTAATATTATTGTAAGTTGCTAGTTTAGGATTTAAATCTTATGGAGTCTATTTTTACACTCACTTAGGACCACACCACCTAGAGTAGCGGGAAGCAGTACATGGTAGATCCCAGATGGGTGGGGCGGAGCTTAGGATAGAGTAAGAGTGGAATTTGACAGTTTGCCTAAGACGGTGCTGGGAAGGCAGGCAGAGTAATCAGGCCTGGCAGCCCAGCTGAGTGGAGGGTACCCCATCTTTAAGTGGGGACCCAGGACAGAAGGCAACGGGCCAGGGCTGGTAGGAGCCAGCTGGTCACGTTGAGTGAGGGAGCACCGGCGACATGGACAGCCGAGGCAGCCAGGAGTTCAACCCTGACTTCAAAGCCGACGAGCTGCATGCCCAACAGGACCGGGTTGCTGACAGCCCCACAAAAGCACCTCATCCATGCAGGACTAAAAACCGGTTCAGGACACTAGAAGAAATGAAAAGGGACATGCTGATTTCCGCGGACGGAGGCATTAGTCCTTGGGCCCAAAATACCGGACCGGTAACGCACAGACCTTCCTTATCTTCTAGACACAGACCGTAGGACTGGCGGGTGAGCTCTACAAAGGTGGGAAAGATAGAAAGAAAGAGAAAGAAAGTAGAAAACCCTGAAAGACAAAGAGAGGACATCTAGAGACTCCATAAGAGAAACCCTGAGTTGGCAACAACACCCTAAAAACCAATCTGTACCGTGTCTTGTTATGCCATCAGCCGGTACCGAGTAAAGCAGAGTTAAACTTGAACTGGTTTCTGTTATTCTTCCCGCCACAGCCTGGAGGGCTCAACATCATCATCAATATCAGCTCAGCAGAGGGGTAAGAACTGCAGTACCACCATTACCATCACTGTCCTCCCTCACAGTCTCACCACAATAGCTGCCCTGAGGTAAAGCTCCACCTGTGGGAAGCTGTACCACGCTTAGCTGCCTCAACCATCATCTCAGTGGCCGGCTGGCGGCGCCGGTACCATATTACCGGACTGTACAGGTGGCGTCACGACCCCCTGTAAATAACCCCTTCAACCCACACCATTAACAACAACATCTTTTCTAATTGATCACCAGGGCACTGCACCGGGGTTCCGACCATCCGTGACTCCCCACACAGTAGCCCCGGTGTCCGAGTACCCCATCCCCTAGCCCTAGCCGTATCAGATGCACCCCGCATCCACCTTCCTGCCAGCATGTCACTCGTA